>MJUU01073473.1:18553-33209 GCA_002080025.1 Modiolus philippinarum | reverse complement strand
GGAAGAAGCTAATTTGGGTAACTTGACTCAGACTATTGTCTGTTATTAGTACAACCATGCTGGGAAGAAGCTAATTTGGGTAACTTGCCTCAGACCATTGTCTGTTATTAGTATGACCATGCTGGGAAGAAGCTAATTTGGGTAACTCAATGACTCATACCATTGTCTGTTACGGCCATGCTGGGAAGAAGCTAATTTGGATGACCTGACTCAGACCATTGTCTGTTATTAGTACAACCATGCTGGGAAGAAGCTAATTTGGGTAACCTGACTTGACCATTGTCTGTTATTAGTACGACCATGCTGGGAAGAAGCTAATTTGGGTATCCTGACTCGGACCATTGTCTGTTATTAGTATGACCATACTTAGAAGAAGCTAATCGGGTGTTTATATTCTTTTTATATCAAGGTAATGCTTATTTGATGTCATGAATGTTTCTACTAGTTTTAATGTTACTTCAGTCTTGCTTTTCTTGATAAACAACCCCTTTTCAGAGAAATGCAATGCCCCTAAGGTGTTTATTAGGCACAATACGGTTAAGGTTGCCTATGTTGGATAGCAGATATATGTGGGGGTGGAGATCTTACTTCCATATGTACATGTATATGTTGGGGTGAGGACTTACTACATACACATACATATTAAGGGGTTGGGAGTGTGACATGTATCATACATGTATTAATTATGAAGGGCTTCAGGGACTGCCCCACAGGGAAGGTTATTTTGGGACTTATTGACTTGCATGGATTTCACATGGGAGGACCAATAGAACCACATTGTCGATAATCTACACAGTAAGGCAGAATAAAAAAGAATCTGTGTTTCCAGTAATCTTACCTACCCTAGATTTTTGGGGCTAAAAATGTCTACCCTAAAGTTTTTTTGGCAATTTTTAAAGAAGCACTGTTAAAGTCAGAAGTTACTCTCTATATGTCTGTGTAAAAAGTTTTGGAAAAAAAAATGCCTACCTAATGACCCTAATTTTGAAGAGTATGTTACCGGAAACACAGGTATTTTTTTTAGGCCTAACCTGATGCATGGTGTACATATTTTGCAGATCAATCAAGGTACATATATCAAAGGTGTGCATGGTACTTTGATTTTGATTTTTTATACGACCGCAAAAATTTTGCGGTCGTATTATGGTATGGCGCTGGCGTCGGCGTCGGCGTTGGCGTCGGCGTCGGCGTCGGCGTCTGTGGACAGCATAACTTTAGTTCTAGTGAACGGATTGTTATCAAATTTTAGTATGATGTTTGTTGGCACAAGCTTAAGTCCGGGTTTTAATTTCGCGTTCCCTGCCCAACCCGTTTTTGAAAAAGAGGCAAAAAAGGGGCCAAAAAGGGGTAAANGTTTTTCTTTGTTGTACAATATATGGAGTTTTTCGTCACAATTTCTTTTGAAAATGTAAGGCAGATTCAATTGTTGTGTAGACAGTTATAGTTGAACATGTTGGTTACTAGAATTATACATCATTGTGTTTATACTTGCATTGTGTCCACACTTGTACTGTGTCCAAACCTGTGTTGTGTCCCTATACAATTAAATTTGCACTTGCCACATTGATTCAGGGTTCAATGAGCGGGGGTATATCAGGCTGCCATTGGGCGCCAGCTCTTGTTGGTATGGTGCATCAGTATGGGGTCCTATACTGCGCCTCCTCTTTTAGGCCATGTCGGATCACCACTTCCTGTTTACCGTTTTTGTACCTTTTTGACTTTCATTTTTTGCATCTTATTTTTTTCTGCAGCCTTGTGTAATTGCTTGTATTGTGTCCACACTTGTACTTTGTCCACACCTGTATTGTATCCACACACACTTAATTTTGCACTTAAAATATTGATTCAGGGTTCAATGAGCGGGGGTATAACTGGCTGCCATTTGGCCACAGCTCTTGTTTCCAGTGAAGTTCATTTTTGCTTTTTCTTTACGAATAGAAAATCTTGTGTATTTGCAAGTACTTAGTCATGGACCATTTGATTTTCCGGGATCGGGGGTTGAGATTTTCACACGAACTACGTAATTTTTTTTTATTGGTCAGTTTATTTAATTTCCCATATATATAATTTGTTGAGTAAGGTTTTCTTGTGTCTATCATGTTTGTGTCTAGAGGACAGGGTCAGGTCAGCCATTCTAAGGACCTTCATCATTTATGTCAAGTTTTATCATGTGTTTAGGATGCATCATAGCTAGTCAAATGAGGTTTGCAATTATAACACTAACATTTAAAGCACGATTTGCTTTACATATCTTGAAAGACCCCTCATCTTCATTTTAATTATGTTGTTAAATGGACTTTTGATCATTTTTATTTTTCATTTTACCCCATCCACCTCAAAACCTAATGCGTAGAACTTTGGCTCTGTGTCATGAAGATCCACGAATTTCTGTTGAAAAAATGTTCTGATAACACTGAGTCTAAGTGACATGGAGCCAAAGTCGTCTAATGTTTGGTTTTGAGGTGTGATGGGGGTGCATTTGATCTTTGACAATTCTGGAAAAATCTCATCACGGTCCCAAGTCAATTTTCAACACTTGACAGGTCTATGTCATTGTATGTGGTAAAAATCAGTTATAACCAATCTGACTAATGCCCTCAGGATCTATCCACAAGTAAAACATAACCAGAAATTGTGCAGCTGCATTATTATACAATTATTTTTAACCGGGTTTTCCATCGGAAAAATCCGTTTATTAAAATGGTGAAAATGGCGGGCGGGCGGTTTGGCGGCTGCCAAATGGGTACATCATTTGTCCAGAGCAAATCTCCTACAGTATTTGAGACAGGAAGTTTTTATTTTGCAGATCAATTGTACATATATTAAAGGTGTGCATGGTACTTTGATTTTGATTTTTAATAATTTATGTATAAAATATCAGTTGTTGAACTTAGTCATTTTTATGTCAAATTTTTAACAAAAAGGTACCCCCTTTGTCTGGGAGCAAATCTCCTACAGTATTTGAGACAGGAAGTTTTTTATTTTGCAGATCAATTAAATTGTACGTATATCTAAGGTGTGCATGGTACTTTGATTTCAATTTTTTAATAATTTATGTCAAAAATATCAGTTGTTGAACTTAGTCATTTTTACGTCAAATTTTTAACAATAGGGTACCCCCTTTGTCCGGAGCAAATCTCCTACAGTATTTGAGACAGGAAGTTTTTATTTTGCAGATTAATTGTACATATATTAAAGGTGTGCATGGCATTTTGATTTTGATTTTTGATAATTTATGTATAAAATATCAGTTGTTGAACTTAGTCATTTTTATGTCAAATTTTTAACAAAAAGGTACCCCCTTTGTCTGGGAGCAAATCTCCTACAGTATTTGAGACAGGAAGTTTTTTATTTTGCAGATCAATTAAATTGTACATATATCAAAGGTGTGCATGGTACTTTGATTTCAATTTTTTAATAATTTATGTCAAAAATATCAGTTGTTGAACTTAGTCATTTATACGTCAAATTTTTAACAATAGGGTACCCCCTTTGTCCGGAGCAAATCTCCTACAGTATTTGAGACAGGAAGTTTTTATTTTGCAGATTAATTGTACATATATCAATGATGTGCATGGTACTTTGATTTTAATTTTTGAATTTTTATGTCAAAAATATCAGTTGTTGAACTTAGTCATTTTTACGTCAGTATTTGAGACAGGAAGTTTTTATAATGCAGATCATTTGTACCTGTATCAGAGGTGTGCACAGTAGTTTTATTTTCCTTTTTGATTAAAATCCAACTTGCTGAACTTTCAGAAATATAGGCTAGTTAATTGTGGAAGGTTAAACATTGAAAATTTATGAAAATTATAAGTACATTTCAAATATTCAGGTTCAATCCATGTGTAAGATATACTGTCCATGTAAAAGAAAACCGGGTTTGCTGTCACCTTGACAGCTTTCCTCTTGTTTTATATATAGAAAATATAGCATCATGTTGACAATCATATACTGTAAATGTATTATTTTTCGTGGTGTACTAATTTTCACGGAAGGCTCTGGAACGTGAAAAATAGTACCCATGAAAATAAATTTTTGTGTATAAAAAGCCTTTTTAGCTCACCAGGCCAATGCAAGGGTGAGCTTTTGCCATCGCTTTGTGTCTGTCGTCTGTCCGTCGGTCAGGCATAAACTTTTCATTCAAAGATATTCTCCTCTGAAACTACTAGGTCAATTGAAACCAAACTAAATGGCCACAATAGTCCTTGGGTGGTCCCTTACAAAAAACCTGTTTTTCAGGTCCACACGATATCCAAGATGGCCGCCATTGGGAAACATTGTTTTAACATTTGACCCTATGGGAAAACACATTTAAAGATCTTCTCCTTTGAAACTGCTGAGCCTATTGGAACCAAATTTGGTCATAATAGTCCTTAGGTGGTCCCCTGCAAAAACAATGTTTTTCATGTTGGGCGCTATATCCAAGATGGCCGCCAGCAGAAACATTGTTTTAACATTGGACCTTATTGGAAAACATATTCAAAAACCCCTCCTGAAACTGCTGAGCCAATTGGAACCAAATTGGCTTCAATAGTCCTGAGGTGGTCCCCTACAAAATAGGTGTTTTTCATGTCCGGCGCTATATCCAAGATGGATGCCAGCAACAAACATATAAACATTGGACCCTATGGGAAAACATATTCTAAGATCTTTTTCACTGCAATGGCTTAGCCAATTGGAACCAAACTTGGCCACAAGTCTGTGTTGTTCCTGTTCCCTGCAGAAAAAGGAACCAAACTTGAACCCAACTGAAACATTTTCAAAGGTCTTGTCTACTTAGACTACTTGGCAAAAAGGAACCATGGTTTAATTTATATCAGTTAACAAATACTGTCTACTAAGCCAGGGTCCACATTAGCGATACAGGCTCTTGAGAGCCTTTTGTTTAACTTTGAAAACCATGAAAATTGATACATGTAAATTTGTCAATCTTTCATAACCCGCAAAAATAAGCATCCCCGTAAATGAATACGTTTACAGGTACATGTATCATATGAACAATGTATTGAAATTTAAAATAATCAAAGATATTTTTATATGTGTAACATGACATTGAAATGTAACCGGTGGTGTGTTGTAACTGAGAGGGTTACAGTTTTTTTGTGATGCAATTTATGTAACATCTTAGATATACTACAGGGCAGAAAAAGTGGATAGTTATCTCATGTTACAGAATACATGTATTTTATACATGTACAATATAATGTGTCCAGATATCAGGACAGAACTAAACACCTGACAGATCTATAAGTATAATGGACAAATCACAATCTGAGTGTTCATCCATTTCAGACTGTGTCCAGATATCAAGACAGAACTACACACCTGATAGATATGTCATGGACATGAATCACAAGTGTGTTCATCCATTTCAGACATCAGGACAGAATTTAGGCTTTTAACACTTACCATGTGGGTCCCGTCTTTTGACAGGATGCAGTCATATTTCAGTTGAACACCTCTAATACACTCAGATCCCAAAACCTAAACGCAAATGTGGTTTTTATCACATCTCAAGAAAAGACAATTTTGCTTGTTTTAGGAACCGTATGCTTAAAAATGTAGAATGGAAATTTGAAAGTGCACCATTTTGCAGCCCAAAAAAGTGAAAAATGACATTTTTAGCTCACGTCCTAGCCTAAAAGACTATGTGAGCCATTGCCATCAATCAGTAGCGTTCGTCCGTCTGTCATAAACTTTTTAAAAAATCTTCTCCTCTGAAACAATTTACTTAGCTAATTTTAAGCAAACTTGGCCTGAATCATAATAGCAAACTTGGCCTGAATCATAATAAGGGTATCTAGATTCAAGTCTGAGGACCAAACAACATGGCTACAATTACTAAAAATAGCATATGGGGTAAATTGCTGTTTTTGGCAAATAACTCAAAAATAGCTACAGATATAAAAAATCTTGCACTTTGTCAAAGTGATCAACATGAAAAGATCTACCTGCCATACAATTTTGAAGAAAATTTGCATATCTGTTTTGGAGTTATTGCCCTTTTTCCATAAAATTTTCAAAATTTTAAAATTGTAAAATTGCATAAATGTTCAGCATATCAAGATCTACCTCCTGGAAATTTTGAAGAAAATCTGAATTCATTTCCATTTTGGAGTTATTGCCTTTTATTGGTCAAATGTTTGAAATTTTGTGTCGCCTACTGTAAGCAGAGTCGACACATAGGGATTACTATCCGTCGTCTTACGTCATCATCGTCGTCCTGCATTGTCCTGCGTCGTCTGTCGGTTTTTGAATCTGCAACTCCTTCAAAACTGCTAGTCCGATTCCAAGCAAACTTTCACAGATGTTAGAGGTTCACGGAGCCAAAATTGCTCATTTATGAGTCTGTGGGTTTTGAATCTGCAACTCCTTTAAAACCGCTTGTCCAATTCCAAGCAAACTTTCAGGATATGTTGTTCACCTGGTGTAGATGTGCACCTGATACTTAGAATTTTGATTTTGAAGATTTCAGAGGTTCACAGAGCTAAAATTGCTCATTTATGGGTCTGTTGGTTTTTGAATCTGCAACTCTTTCAAAAATGCTAGTCCAATTCCAACCAAACTTTCTGGATATTTTGTTTACCTGGTGTAGAAGTGCACCTGATACTTAGAATTTTGATTTTACTGATTTTAGAGGTTCTCGGAGCCAAAATTGCTCATTTTTGGGTCTGTGGGGTTTTGAATCTGTAACTCCTTCAAAACTGCTAGTCCAATTCCAACCAAACTTTCAGGATATGTTGTTCACCTGGTGTAGATGCTCATCTGATACTCAGAATTTCGATTTTACATATTTTAGAGGTTCACAGAGCCAAAGCTGCTCATTTGTTATTCTGGTTAGTTAATCCTCAACTCCATAATAGCTATAAGTCAGATTTAGTTCGTTTATGTGGTACTTTTCAAAACTAGAAGTCATATTCAAACCAACCTTTCAGTATTTGTTGATCACTTGATTTAATTGTGCACCTGATACTTGAAATTTTGATTTTACATATTTTAGAGGTTCACTTGGCCAAAAATGGCTCTTCTGTAGTGCAGGCGACACAAGTGTTCCATGGAACACACATCAATTTTTATACATTTTGCCTTATATTTCAAAAACAATTTGAGATAGAGGTTTAGTTTTAAAGCAAAATGTTAATCATTGTCAAGGTGTACATTTTATCTGCATGATTGAAATTGTCTGACTTGCCTGATGGCTGCCAGCGGGGAACTAAGTGTAACATTGGACCCTATGCATCAATGATGGCTGCCAGCGGGGAACTAAGTGTAACATTGGACCCTCTGGGAAAACATATTCAAAGATCTTCTTCTCTGAAACTACCCGACCAATTGGAACCATACTTTGTCACAACTGACCTTGGTTGGTTCCCGTTAAAAAAATGTCTGCAGTAGATCAAAGATGTCTGCCATGGGGGAACGTAGTTTAACATTGAACCCAATGGGAAAGCTTTCAAAGATCTTCTCTGAAGCCACAAAGCTTATTGGAACCAAACTTGATCATAATATAGTGCTTTTTCAGACCTTTAAAAATATGTCCAGCCAGTTGTTAAATCCAAGATGGCCACCAGAAGGGAACTTGGTTCAACATTGGGTCTAAGGGAAAACACATTCAAAGATTTTCTCATCTGACAAGTCGTTGTCATGTCCAAAATAGAGCTCTGCCAGCGGGGAACATAGTTTAACATTGGACACATTATGAAACCGCATGAACAATTTAAAGCAAATTAAGTCACAATAGTAGAGGGGTAACGATTCATCGATGAATCGATTGTATCAGGTCAAAGTGATGACGATTCCCTTATCGTATCGTTGGTCTGGAATCGGGATACTGACAAGGGCTTTGTTTTATACAACGGCACCCAATCCCATCTTCCTTTTATTAGCGCCAATATGGCGGAACTCGTAAATCCAAACAAAGTTGTCATTGTGAATGCTCCCATGGCTTATAAATTGATATAATTACTAATATTTAATGACAATTATTACAGATACATGGCTCAGATATTAAAACAAATTGCATAATGCAGTTCATAGTCTTGATATCTGCTGAATTTATGTCAAGAAAACAAGATTTACAATACCATGATACGTATTGTGATAGTATCCTATCGCAAGCAGATATCAGGATACGTATCGTATCGTGACATTCCTCACGATACTCAGCTCTACTGACTAGTCCTTGGCTTTTCCCCTTCAAAGTGATTTTTTTGTTGGTACCTCATCCAAAATTGCTGCCAGTTAAACATACATTCCTGTGGGAAATGGATTCTCCCCTGACACATTGGGTCATATTTTTGCATGGTCAATTAACATACCAGAAAATTAGACCCTTTAACATGTTAAACATTGTAGTTATTTGGACTGTTTATATAAGCCATGGACCAGGTGAGTTGCAGGCTCTTGAGAGCCTCTATTTTTCTGTGGCTTCTAATATTACAACCCTAACCTTGGATGCATGCTCAATGGACAGAATGTATGAAATAAATACAGAATTCGCTGTAATAGTGGAAATTTCAGGGGGCACTTAAAAGATTTCAAAAGTATTTAAGGTTGGGGGTTGGGAGGTTAGGGTGGCATTTAATACGAGGAAGGTTATATACCAGTGATATACACTTGGACAGATGTAAACACCTGAACAGGTGTTCAATAAGTTTATAACATCTGATTATTATAATATCCCAGGTGTTTTATATTCCTATCATATTATTTAATTATAATATTTCACCTTGGTCATATGGATGATTGAGTTGTTATAGAAAATATAAAAAAGAAGAGTTTCATGGAATTTAGCAATTTTGTTCACATCTAAGCAAAGGTGGCCGCCAATCCCAGTAGGGAATATATTTTAATTTAAGATTTTATTGGAACATTTAGATCCTCTTCCAATTTGTCTTCTCAGAAACCAACGGGACATTTGGCACCACACTTGATTACAATTGGGTGGTCCTTTTTACGCCCCCACCGTTAGACGACAGCCGGGGCATTGAGTTTACCCTTGTCCATATGCCGGTAGGTAAGTCCGAAATTTCGTCAAAGGTTTCTCAGCTTGTGTATAACGGAATGATTTGATATTTGGTATGAAGCTGTTTTTGTATGATGAGTTGTTCCTTAATTGCCTTCCCTTTTCAAGTCTGTCACTCATCTACTTCCCGTTTGCTGATATCTATCTGACGGAGGCATCCTTAGTTCCATGGACACATTTTTGTTTATTAAAATAGTGTCATTGCTGTAATGTCAGCATTCTATCCAAGATGGCAGCTAGCGTGGAACATAAGTTTAACATTGGAGCTCCATTGAAACTGCACTAAACATATATACTGCTTTCAAATTTGATAGGATTGTTGGTCATGATGTGTAGATCTTGCATGGCATCAATTACTCCATCTTCAGGAACTTGTTCAATGCATCTATGCATTGATGTAACAGTGATTACTGGTGTGCAGTCTTCATTGTATTGAAGACTGCTGATAAGGCAATTCTTCAAGAGAAAATTAACTTTCAAATTATCATTTTAAATTTAAATGTTAATTTATGTCTGACTTAATGTCTTCTTATCTATGAATATTTTATGGTATTCTTCCTGACAGTAAACATTAATTCATGAAGCCATTTTGTCAAACCATTTTTCTTGATGGTTGAACTGAAGCTCAAAAATCACTCACAAAAGTGAAAATTTTACAAAAAGTGACCACCCTGAGATGCTTTTAGCAAAACATATGGAAATTCAAAAGATCTGAATTGAAATAGCCTCGACTATTTGTCATGTTTGTTGAGTGACAGTTGCAGTTTACTCTCTTTCTCAACCCTTTCACAATGAATGTGGAAGGTGCATCGTTACTCTTGTCAGTATGTCCATCCATATGTCCTGACATTTTTTTTGGTTTAATTCCATATATTCCAGGGATTGATTTAGAAATAAATTGTCAATTTGCCCATCGGACAAGTCACCAACAAATATTACTTGCCCTTTCACATTCAGAATTTAAGATAAATAAAATTTCAACTCAACAAGCAGACAAGTCAGCATCAAATTTAACTTGCCCTGCACAGATTTTACTTGCTGCGGGCAAGTGGGAGAGTGCTTAAATCTAGCCTGTCTAACTTCTTGTAATATTTTAATAATATTACACGTACACATGTGTACAGGCACCTTGAGTAGTACTGCCAGATTCACCAACAATTAGGGATCCATGACCTTACATTCAACGATTGAGTGATTTTTGTTGAAATTTTTGTTATATTAAGTCCATTTCTCAATAAAATTCATACCACAATGATGTTTCATCAAATAAATTGCCTTGCTGAGTACTACCCAAATCATTGGCAATTTAAATTGGCTCTGACCTAACTTTTACATAAATTTGAGTGACATTTTTAGCCGGGTTTTTCCGTTGGCAAATCCGGTTATTAAAATGCTGATGTACGGAGGTTGGGCGGCCGGGCGGCTGCCAGATCTTGTAAGCGCAACACCTCTGTAACCGTTCAACAGAATTTCATTAAACTTTGTATGTAGCAAGGACATCATATGTAGATGTGCATATTGTCTGGGATTAATCATCGTACAATTTTTCCAGGAGTAATGCCCCTTTGAACTTAGAAATTTATGGGTGTGTTGACCATATGCTTGTAAGCCCAACTCCTCTGTAACTGTTCAACAGAATTTCATGAAACTTAAAATGAATGTAGCAAGGACATCATATGTAGATGTGCATATTGTCAGGGATTTTTCATCGTACAATTTTTGCAGGAGTTATGCCCCTTAAAACTTAGAAATTTATAGGTGTTTTTACCATATGATGTTAAGCGCAAGTCCTCTTTAACTGTTCAACAGAATTTCATGAAATTTGTATGTAGCAAGGACATCATATAGATGTGCATATTGTCGGGGATTTTACATTGTACAATTTTTCCAGGAGTTATGCCCCTTTGAACTTAGAAATCTATAGGTGTTTTGACCATATGCTTTTTGTTTGACTTTTAAGGTAAAGTAACTTTTCAGTGAATTTTAAGAGTGATGGCATACACTGCACATAATGAGAGGAGGTATCAGTTAAACAGATTTTCACATATTTCTGCATTCAAATAGTGAAGGAAAACCCTGTTTGATGTCGTATCGACATTCATTTCTTGTTTAAATTTTGTGTTTATGCCCATTTCTCAACCACTAATTGCTGTCACAATGATGTTGCATCAAATTAATAACCTTCAGGAATACTATTCATATCATGGACAATTAAAGGCATTTTAGACCTATTTTTTATGGTTGAGTGACTTTTGTAAAATTTTGTCAAAAGAAATCTATTTTCAACAACAACACAACATATCACTTTGATGTTTTATGAAATTAATCATCTGGGCGAGGGCTATCCTATTCTTTTACCATTGTGGTGGCTTTGGACTATATTTTATGATTAAATGACTTTGTTATTTTTTATTTTCTATTTACCACTGTTCCTGAACAACTACATATTGTATTACATTGATGTTCTATACGTATTACAATATGTATAGAACAACTACATATTGTATTATATTGATGTTCTATACGTATTACAATATGTATAGAACAACTACATATTGTATTACATTGACAGTCAAAGATCCAACTGGATAAAGTGAAATCTTTCCACCTACCAAAGTCAATTTTATTTACCTGAAGCAGTAAAAATTCTGTTTACCTCTATAAGTAAAAACTGTTTACTTAAATAGGTAAGCCTTGAGAAATGCAGTATATTCATTCCAAAACAGCCTTTCCCCATTTCAGGCTCACTGTTCACCCTATCAGACCAAATTAAACCAAATTACAAGCATCATATTGTGATAAATCTTCATGTGGTAATGATGCAAGTTGTAGAACACTTAATTCAATATAAATAGCTGTTAAAAGTCACAAAGGTCTAATATTTGGCTAGCTTGCGCCTCAAGAAAAACATTGTGCCCCTAATAAATTTTTACTTTAATGATAAGATCAGAAATCAAATTTTCATAGAAAATTATGAATTATCCTATGAAAATTTATATAATGAGACACTGAATGGAGAAAACCTATGTATTTTATTTAAATTTACTTGCACAAGTAAATAAATTTAATGCTGATTTTATTTACCTCCTAAAGTAAAAATAATTAACTTAAGCTGGTGAAAAGTTTTTACTTCATGCAGTGGGATCCCTGACTGATTGATGTTCAATATGTATTATAAGAACAACTATTGATGTTCATCATATTTGTTGATGAAATAAATCACCACATGTTGAGTGCTACAAATTAGCTTAAATTTCCATATTTGATATGGCGGATCCTGGGGGAAGGGGGCAGGGGCCCAGGCCCCCCTTAGGTTGGAAAATATTTAAAATTCCTAGTTTTTTTTTTTTTTAAATTGGGTTCTGGGCCCCAAAAACTATGGGTCACCCCCCACAATTTGTTTGATCTTTTTACATGTTTTAAATGAATATTTTAGGAAACTAGTATTGCTAGAATTATGTTAGTTTGTATGTATTTGTTTATGAGTTATGACCATTTATTGTAAATGTGTTTATTGTATTTTATAAGATATTGTATAACTAACTGGTCTGGAAGAGTAATGGTCTGACACTGGCAGTGCTGTATTTTTTGTGGCATTTGTATTATGTTCTGTTTGTTTTGTCTTTATAGACGTTTATGTCTTGCTCTTTCTGTGTCAGTATATTGCCATGTATTAATTCTGGATTTATTATTTTTATGATGGCTTCAGTAATCATTTGGAAATTCATTAGCATAATTAGTAAATATTAAGACATAGATTTTATCAAACAAATTTAACAAAACAAATAGTGTTACTGTAGAATACCTTTATTTCTTGTCAACTAGATCTTCTTAAAAATAAAAGTCCATGCAGGCCTTGAATTGACTGCCCTGGTGCCCTGGATACTGTTTTCCTACAGATTTTATTAAACTAATGTCACAAAACAAATGTGTTACCATATACCTTTATTTTTTGTCAACTATTTCTTCTAAAAAATAAAAGTCTATGTGTTAGCTGTTAGTTTTAGTGTATAAATGTTGTAGACTGTATGTGCATGTTTGTATTGTGGTCTTATGTATGTTTGTATCTTGTATATTTGTAGTGAGTACTGACTTGGTGGGTTACACCTTATTGTAGTAAAGTAGTGTCTACAGTATTAGAGTATTTGAGTTATTAACACTATGACTGCCCTGGTGCCCTGGATACTGTTTTCCTACAGATTTTATTAAATTATTATTACAAAACAAATGTTACGGTATACTTTATTTTTTTTATCAACTATTTCTTCAAAAAAATAAAAATCCATGCAGGCTTTTGAGTTGATTGCCACAGATAGTTTCTGTTTCACATGTGAAAAACACTACCTGACACTTTGATGTAAATTTTTACTTTTGAAGTCATATATTATATGCTTTACCTTTCATTCTATTCATGAAAACGGGTCAGGTCACGACCTCTAAAATTATCAAGAGCTTTGAAGGTAATTTTTTCTGACAGGTAAATTTTAAAATGAATAGGTAATCTAGTTTAAATGTGCATCGTAAAAATCAGGTGTGATTTTGTGATAAAGGTATACAGCTATAGGTACAATATTTACCTGTCGTAGCCTTATGAAGGCAGGTGGTTTTTTACTATTGTTTTACCTGGAGTAATGGATTTACTATTGTATTTTAATCAATCACTTTGAACAGAAATACTGAAATGATGTGTAAATATAAATATTTTATAGTGTATTGATTTATAACTGACTATATACCCTAATTTTTCTGAGGGCTTAACCATGTAGTATGAACTGTTAGGGAGAAATCATTTGTCTACTGGTTTTCTGATTTATAATCCGTCTTCATTATTGAGGTACCAGTCTTGTATAAACAGAATAACTGTAATCCAATGCCAACCCCGTGTTTGCCTGCAGCATCAGTAAAATCCATCATTTTAGACAAAATTTGTTGTGTTTTGTAAAACACTGATGACAAACAAACTATAGAAATTTGTACGTATTTGGTTTTGCACGATTTTGTCTTGCAGAATACAAATAAACACATTTTTTTCATAAAACAAACATAATATACCAACATATCAGGACAATTCCAAACTGTCAAATCACTAAAACTTGTGTTTATGCTTTAGTGTAAACAAAGAATAAGAACATTTGTTGTTACAGATTGCCATGAATGCTAATCAAAGGTCTCAGAGAATAAATGACATTAACTTAAGTGTAATAAGTCAGAGACTGAAAGAACCTCATCAGAGTAATGTTTTAGAAATTGACATGAACTTCAGTCTAATGTGTCAGAGATTGCCATAACGAGTCAGAGATTGCCATGAATTTCATTGTAGTCTGTCAAAGATTGACAGGAACTTCAGTGTAATGTGTGGGAGATTGACATGTACTTCAGTGTAATGTGTGGGAGATTGACATGACTTTAGTGTTATATGTGGGAGATTGACATGAACTTCAGTGTAATGTGTGGGAGATTGACATGACCTTAAGTGTAATATGTGGGAGATTGACATGAACTTCAGTGTAATGTGTGGGAGATTGACATGATCTTCAGTGTAATGTGTGGGAGATTGACATGTACTTCAGTGTAATGTGTGGGAGATTGACATATACTTCAGTGTAATGTGTGGGAGATTGACATGAA
>MJUU01073473.1:7906-18472 GCA_002080025.1 Modiolus philippinarum | reverse complement strand
CTTCAGTGTAATGTGTGGGAGATTGACATGACCTTAAGTGTAATATGTGGGAGATTGACATGAACTTCAGTGTAATGTGTGGGAGATTGATATGAACTTCAGTGTAATGTGTGGGAGATTGACATGACCTTAAGTGTAATATGTGGGAGATTGACATGAACTTCAGTGTAATGTGTGAAAGATTGACATGAATTTCAGTGTAATGTGTGGGAGATTGACATGTACTTCAGTGTAATGTGTGGAGATTGACATATACTTCAGTGTAATGTGTGGGAGATTGACATGAATTTCAGTGAAATGTGTGTGAGATTGACATGAACTTCAGTGTAATGTGTGAGAGATTGACATGAACTTCAGTGTAATGTATGTGAGATTGACATGAACTTCAGTGTAATGACTTTTGTGTGTGAGATTGACATGAACTTCAGTGTAATGTGTGTGAGATTGACATGAACTTCAGTGTAATGTGTGTGAGATTGACATGAACTTCAGTGTAATGTGTGGGAGATTGACATGAACTTCAGTGAAATGTGTGGAAGATTGACATGTACTTCAGTGTAATGTGTGGGAGATTGACATGAACTTCAGTGTAATTAGTGGGAGATTGACATGAACTTTAGTGTAATGTGTAGGAGATTGACATGAACTTCAGTGTAATGGCATATACTTCAGTGTAATGTGTGGGAGATTAACATATACTTCCGTGTAATGTGTGGGAGAGTGACATGAATTTCAGTGTAATGTGAGTGAGATTGACATGTACTTCAGTGTAATGTGTGGGAGATTGACATGACCTTAAGTGTAATATGTTGGCGATTGACATGAACTTCAGTGTATTGTGTGGGAGATTGACATGACCTTAAGTGTAATATGTGGGAGATTGACATGAACTTCAGTGTAATGTATGGGAGATTGACATGACCTTAAGTGTAATATGTGGGAGATTGACATGAACTTCAGTGTAATGTGTGGGAGATTGACATGAACTTCAGTGAAATGTGTGGAAGATTGACATGTACATCAATGTAATGTTTGGGAGATTGACATGTACTTCAATGGAATGTGTGGGAGACTGACATGTACTTCAGTGAAATGTGTGGGAGATTGACATGTACTTCAGTGTAATGATGTGGGAGATTGACATGTACTTTAGTGAAATGTGTGGGAGATTGACATGTACTTCAATGAAATGTGACGGAGATTGACATGAACTTCAGTGTAATGTGTGGGAAATTGCCATGAACTACAGTGTAATATATTGGAGATTGACATGAACTTTAGTGTAATGTGTGGGAGATTGACATGAACTTCGGTGTAATGTGTGGGAGATTGACATGTACTTCAGTGTAGTGTGTTGGAGATTGACATGAACTTCAGTGTAATGTGTGGGAGATTGACATCTACTTCAGTGTAGTGTGTGGGAGATTGACATCTACTTCAGTGTAATGTGTGGGAGATTGACATGAACTTCAGTGTAATGTGTGGGAGATTGACATGTACTTCAGTGTAATGTGTGGAAGATTGACATGAAATTCAGTGTAATGTGTGGGAGATTGACATGTACTTCAGTGTTATGTGTGGGAGATTGACATGTACTTCAGTGTAGTGTGTTTGAAATTGACATGAACTTCAGTTTAATGTGTGGGAGATTGGCAAATACTTCAGTGTAAAGTGTGGGAGATTGACATGAATTTCAGTGTAATGTGTGGGAGATTGACATGAACTTCAGTGTAATGTGTGGGTGATTGACATGTACTTCAGTGTAATGTGTGGGAGATTGACATGAACTTCGGTGTAATGTTTTGGAGATTGACATGTACTTCAGTGTATTGTGTTGGAGATTGACATGAACTTCAGTGTAATGTGTGGGAAATTGACATGTTCTTCAGTGTAATGTGTGGGAGATTGATATGTACTTCAGTGTAATGTGCGGAAGATTGACATGAACTTCAGTGTAATTTGTGGGAGATTGACATGTACTTCAGTGTAATGTGTGGAAGATTGACATGAACTGACATGTATTCAGTGTAATGTGTGAGAGATTGACATGAACTTCAGTGTTATGTGTGGGAGATTGACATGAACTTCAGTGTCATGTGTGGGAGATTGACTTGTACTTCAATGTAATGTGTGGGAGACTGACATGAATTTCAGTGTAATGTGTGAAAGATTGACATGTACCTCAGTGTAATGTGTAGGAGATTGACATGAATTTCAGTGTAATGTGTGGAAGATTGACATGTACTTCAGTGTAATGTGTGGGAGACTGACATGTACTTCAGTGTAATGTGTGGGAGATTGAAATGTACTTCAGTGTAATGTGTGAGAGATTGACATGTACTTCACTGTAATGTTGAGAGATTGACATGTACTTCAGTGTAATATGTGGGAGATTGACATGAACTTCAATGTAATGTGTGGGAGATTGACATGAACTTCAGTGTAATGTTTTGGAGATTGACATGACCTTAAGTGTAATATGTGGGAGATTGATTTGAACTTCAGTGTAATGTGTGAGAGATTTAATGAACTTTATTTAAATGAATCCTTTTATACTCATAATAGGTCATGCCTTTTAAATGTGTCTAATTTGGACTATATAATCAAATCAAATAAAAATCAAATATTTTACATCCCAGCTCCTTTGTTCTAACCGGGGTAAATTGAGTCGGATCACCCCAGCAATCTCACTTCAGTTAGAACAATGGATATTATTACTTTGTTATCCCCGCATTTTTCTGAAGAAAATATGGGGATATTGTTTTGGTCCCGTCCGTCCTTCCATCTGTCTGTCCGTCTGTCCGTTAGAAGGACCTTGTCAGTGGAACTCCTCCTACATTTTTGGATTTAGTGTTATAGTTTTGTTATAGAATTGTTGCATATATGCTGCAGATGCGCAATAAGCTTTTTGATATTGGTCTTGGTGCAAACAAGAGGCCCAAGATGTCTATTTTATATATGTGAGCTTTTCAGTGGAACTCCTCCTTCATTTTTGGGTTTAGTGTTTTAATTTTGTGATAGAATTGTTGCATATAGTCTGCAGATGTGCAATAAAGTTTCAGAATTTTGATTCCGGTTCCGACTTTGGTAAATTTCCTGAAAGTCTCAAAGACCACTTATTTCTTGGAATTCTACCTAGCAACCATACATGTAGTAATTTGTTCAATTAGGACTAACATTTTCACCAATTAATTTTCAAAAATATTTGATTCCAATTTTGGTAAATTTCCTGAAAGTCTCAAAGACCACTTATTTTTTGGAATTCTACCTAGCAACCATACTGTTAGGATTTGTTTCTATTTGGGCAAACATTTTCACCAATTGGTTTTCAAAAATGTTTGATTCCAATTTTGGTAAATTTTCTGAAAGTGTCAAAGACAACTTATTTTTTGGAATTCTACCTAGCAACCATACTGTTAGGATTTGTTTCTATTAGGGCAATAATTTTCACCAATTGGATCTACAAAATAATTGATTCCAAATTTGGTAAATTTCTTGAAAGTGTCAAAGACCACTTATTTTTTGGAACTCTACCTAGCAACAATAGTGTTAGGATTTTTTTCGATTAGGGCAATCATTTTCACCAACTTCTAGTTTTTTTGTTGTCAAGGCCAGATTTTGAGAACTGTTCAGTTGTTTTAGACTTAGTATAATTTCACGATTTACTATCCATAAATAAAATTTTTAAAGATAAAGGTTTTAAAACTTTGAAAAATGACATTGTCCATAGTGGGATTCAAACCAGGGTCATTCGTTTACTAGACTTTTTCCTTACCTACTACACCACGAACTTGCTGGACATTTGATGTTTAAAAATCGTATATAAAGAATCGTTGTGGGGCACAATAAGGATATATATTAATATAGTATAGAATATTTATTTCATGACATTTTAAGCATGGAAATAATTTTTTGAGAATGTGTATCGTCTTTCCTTAGCTTAATAAATTAGGTGGGATGTAAATAAGTTATCACACTCGGACTTGGTTTGTCTGTATAAGCTCACCCCTCCGGCATCCGGCCGTCGGGGTGATCTTATACAGAAACACCGCATCCTCGTGCGATAACTATTACTTATTAAACCAATCATTGACCCACAGGGGGAAATGACACAAAACACACATGATAAAAAATATACATTCAAACATATATACTAGCTTTAGCAAAATCAAAATTGATTGAATAAAAACTTAATATGCCTTCAACAATTAGCTGTGTTATATTTACCATCATTTATCCAAAAAAAATGTATGTTGACCTGGTCCAGCAGTGGAGCCGAGTGACTCAAGACAGCCTTTCTAGGATTATATGTATACACTGAGACTTAAAGTATCTTATATATAAATATACTTTATTTATTAAACAACACGGCAGACCAAATTACAACATGTACATTTGTATAACTGTCATGGGGTTGTGTAGCTACAAGAGACACCAAGGGATGGTGCTCTAGGAGATGCAATCTACTGCATTCCTCCTCGTGTCAAATGTAGATAAACAGGACCATTTACAGTTTTTACATGAAAAAGTATAAATTATTTATGGTCATTTATCTGCAGATTATCTGGGATGATATGTATACACCGAGAGTTAAAGTATCTTATATTTTTCTTATTAAACAACACAGCAGACCAAATTACAACAACTGTCATGGGGTTGTGTAGCTACAAGAGACCCAAGGGACGGTGCTCTAGGAGATGCAATCTATTGCATTATATATATTATCTTTCTATAGTAAATTGAAGATTATAATAATAATAAATCTTGTTTTGTGATTACAGATAAACTTATGTTAAATAATTGATCAAGCCAGCAAATTCAGATATACATGGGCATTCTCCGAAACTGAGGTGCATAGCTCTTCCATAGCTCTTCATACATCAGATAGCACCTCTACCACACCTGAAGGAGATGTACAATGTATCTCTCCAAATGGCTGATTGATGTGACATCATCATGTGAAATACGCCAGGATGTATATGACATCACTGTAAAAATTGCGTGGTAAATCCAATATGGAGGACACAGTGTGGCAGAGGTGATTATCTGACGTGATGAAGAGCTATTTGCACCTCTGTTTTGGAGATCATTACATGGGTTGGTTGCTCTGAGCAGTTGATTGTAGGGTCATCCGGTTGTTTTGTTTGCCTTAATATATTTTCATGGTCAATAAAAATTCGGTGGTAAAAACATGTGATTTCAGAGTTTATAGTAGGTTAATATGTAGAACAAAAACATCATATTAAATATTAATAGAGAATATTTCAAGTGTATGTAATTCAATATTTTTAATTCTATATTTTCATATCGAATGTCTTCCAATATCCATATTTGGAATTAAAAATTTATGGTTTTGTTTATTCTTATTATATATATATATATATATAAATATAATTCCCAAATTATCCTTAAAGAAATATATGTCATATAAATGATCTTGATTTCTTAGCACTGTAGATCATTTTTCCCATACAGTTTCTTATAACTGTATAAATTTCAGAGTTCTTGTTTTCGGTAATTAACTTTCTCAAAATGTTGTCATCCCTTAATTCAGTATTAAAAAAATATTTACTAAATGCAATAATGAGGTATCCTGCTCAGAAAAGGATTACCTCAGGCATGTGGGCTTGGTGGTATTTTAGACTTTGTTCTGATCATGCAGGAAATGGGTATGTGGGCTTGCTGGTATTTTAGACTTTGTTCTGATCATGCAGGGAATAGGTAGCCATTAATTTCTGATGGCATTGAACTCATGAAATTTCAAACAAATAAATATGATAGTTAAGAATAACTTGTGTACAATGGGAGGAACTTTTAATGTCATATATTCCAGTATATGGTATATAAAGGCATCTTTATCGACTTCAGATTTTTGCTATTGACAATGTTACTTCCGTTCTTATTACAGATCATTAATTGGTTTTGGTATCAACATGTGTTTATATTGGTAAATCATGTATTCCTGTTAAAACAGAACTCTATAGAAAAAGTGGAAAACAATTTTCTTTTACCATCATCCTATTTACTATAGTTGCAAACCTTACAAAACCTATTTAAAGCTAGCCTTTTGAACATAACCTTTTTATAAGCAGCTTTACTGTCAAAAAAATACTGTTATTGATATGGTGAAAATTTGCAGTGCATCCTGGGAAGGTAGTTGCATGTCAACATATACTAGTAAGACCATAATAAAAGGTATTCTAGATTCTCATCCCCACCCGCTTGATTTTTTTTCACCTGCCTCAAAAAATTTGTTATTTTTGGACAATTTGGGTATACTAGAATTCTTTCTAAATGACAGCATATTTTTCTCAAAATTTGATAAAAAATATGAAATATAAAATTTGCCTTTAAGAAAATCTAGGAATTATTTTATTATGGCTTATAACTCCTATAGCTTTCCAGAAGTTTTTGTACATGTTAATTTTACACATAGATGTGTGCATGATGCTGCCAGGATTTTCATTTTGGATCATTATCTACCAGTACTAGTACGTACTACTGAACTTTCAAATATCAAGAATTTCAATTAAATTTGATTTTTTGTTAAAAAATTGAAAAAGAAGTAAATTAAGTAAAAAAAAATTAATAGGTTGCCAATGTAATTTTTGAGATACAAGTTTTTCAAAAAATTGTGGGAAACTGAACTCCTCTGCATTTTCCCTAGGTTTTTTTTTGAAAAATCATTGCTTGTTAAGTGGATTTCTGATTTCATGGTGTTGTTATGTTTCAAATTAATACTGAAAATTGGTATTTTTTTAGCTCATCTGGCCAAAGGCCAGGGTGAGCTTTTGCCATCACTTGGCATCCGGCGTCCGTCATCGTCGTCCGTCCGTCCGTCTGTCCGTCTGTCATTAGCTTTTCGTTCAGAGATCTTCTCCTCTGATACCGCAGGGCCAATTTGAACCAAACTTTGCCACAATGGTCCATTGATGGTACCCTTTCAGAATTGTATCCGACAGTTTGATCCTCCAAGAGGAGGGGCCACAAAGGGGCCCAATAGGGGAAAATTAATTAAATATTTAAAAATCTTCTTCTTCAGAACCAACCGCCGTGCGCGGTCCCGGCTGAAGAATAGGCCCGCAGCATCCTCTGAGCTTGGAGTATGAGCCATCCTAACAGAGGACCCCGAGGGAACCCCGGGATATAGAAATAGGACCCAGTATCTCCGGCTTGCGGGTTGTGACCCCTCCTAAACGGAGGCTGACCCCGAGGGTCCCGGGATATAGAAATAGGACCCATTCCGTGGTTGTGCGGGATTAATAAATACACAACCCATCTTTCGGATGGGATGTAAACTCAGGTCCACGTGTTGGGAGAAATGCCACGCTTCCTGCACGTTAAAGAACCCTTGTAGCAAGCTCTTTTTTGGGTGGTCCGTAGGTGATCGGCTACAAGGCTAAATTCCCCGCCCTTGACGATTTCACCCTACTTTTCCAGTGGCAGTCAGAATTTCCCGTCCCATGGCCCTTTCCATACCCCAAAGTGATTATTTATCAACAAACTTGTTCTCGTCTTGATATAGCTGAAATATTGCTGAGTAGACGTTAAACAATATTCAATCAATCAATCAATCTTCAGAACCAAAGATGCCATAGCAATGATATTTGGTGTAGAACACTGATAAATCATGAGGATTCAAAATTGTATCCATGGAGGTTCTAGGATTCATGGGGTGCGAGGACCATGGGTCCAAAGTTTACATAGGATTCAATGGAAAATCACATGTGAAATGTTTTCTCTGAAACTATTGGGCCAATTTAAACCAAACTTTGCTGGATTGTTCCCTGGATGATTTCCTTTCAACATGTTATCTGAGGGTTTGATCCTCCCAGGGGAGGGGCCGCAACGAGGCCCAAAAGGGGAAAATTAATTAAATATTCAAAAATATTTTTCTTCAGAACCAGTGATGTCATAGCAGTGATATTTGGTGTAGAACACTGATAAATTATTAGGATTCAAAATTATATCCATGGAGGTTTTAGGGTCCATGGGGTCTGAGGACCATTGGTCCAAAGTTTACATAGGATTCAAAGGAAAATTAGGTGTGAAATGTTTTCTCTGAAACTATTGGGCCAATTTAAACCAAACTTTGCTGGATTATTCCTTGAATGATTATATTTCAAAATTTTGTCCGACAGTTTCACCCTCCAAGGGGAGGGCCATAAAGGGGCCCAAAAGGGGAAAATTAATTAAATATTTAGAAATCTTTTTCTGCAGAACCAGTGATGCCAGTGCAATGACATTTGGTGTAGAACACTGATAAATCATCAGGATTCAAAATTGTATTCATTAAGGTTCTAGGGTTCATGGGGTCAGAGGACCATGGGTCCAAAGTTAACATACTTAGGATTCAATGGAAAATCACCTTTGAACTGTTTTCTCTGTATAATTTACAATTATCAACTGTAATTCTGAAACTTCTGAGCCAATTTGATCCAAACTTGGCAGGAATGGTTCTTTTCAGCAGACCTGTCAAGTCTCACACTGCAAATTTTATCCAGATTTGTTGCAAATTCCTTTGATCTTTTAATTTTTTTTCTTTTATCTTTTAATTCAAATTTTGACAAAATATCTCATACAATTTTCAAAACTTGACAGGTCTAGTCAGGATTAATATATCCTGTTGACCCGATGGTAGCACAGTTAGTGAAAAAAAAAATCAGCACAAAATCATATATAAATTATCGATCTGCACTTCTTCAACTAGCTCCTAATTGGCCTATTGTAAAAAGTTTGGGAGAGATAGAGATGTGTATTATTTTTTTTTTCTTTTTGGGGGGAGGGGGGAGGTACTTATTTTATCAGGTATGTTTTATAACAGTATTAATTTTGTTAGGAATTTTGTGGATGGTCATGCATTTTTGCGGAGTTATAACTAGCTATAGCCTGAGTAATGAATTTCCCAGTGCAGTGTAGAAGGTACAGTAGTAACCTGCAGCTGTTGTATTCAGGCTTGGTAACATTATAGAAGACATACAATTCTGTACTTAATAGTACCAACATGACCATCATAAAACTTGCCTTCATTTAATAATCAATTATGTTTTAATGGGCGTGGTTGCAAATAGCACTGTAGATAATACACACCATAATGAAAATGTAAATAATAACCTGATAAAAGATTTAACCTGATCAGACCGATTGATTTTTACATAAAATACATGTATGTGAAATCCATAAATCACATTATTTTGGAGTTCTCCTATGAAATGGAGGAAATTACACTATAGAACAGAACAGATCAGATGATCATTTTTGATGAGGTATAATTTGTGTCTCAGTTCTAATTGTATAAGTTTGAATAAATTAAAACTACAAAAAAATCATTTTAGTTCATGTTACTCTAAAGTTGAGTTGGGTTTTAGTCAGATCATTAGCCGGATGGACTGGTTTCCAAAGAGCGCATGCGTTTCATTCTTTGTCTACCAGTCTACAGTGGGTAAGTAAAGATGTCTGGAATTTTTTGGGTGGTATTTGCAAAGATGAATGCAAAATGGGGGCATTCAAATTATTGCCTTTTTTATCCTCGTAAACTCGTTTCCCAAAGTGTGATATGTGGAAATTGCTGTGTTAAGCGACGAGTGTATCGATGCGTATTTGTTTACGTCTGCGTTTCCCTTTGAAATAATTTTGCGCAGTGAAAAAGAAATATTTTCTAACTTGTTAACCGTTTATCGCATGTTGTGTAAATATGTAACAAGAAAAGTCGCAAAAGTTTGCATCAGCTTTTGTCAAGCTTGGATAAAAATTACTTTTATTAAGCTACGCAAGAGATAGTCAGATCAAAGAAGAAATAATTGTCTATTTATTATCATGAAGTAACTACATTTTATTAGCTCACCTGGCCTAAAAGGCCAAGTGAGCTTTTGCCATCACTTTGCGTCTGTCGTCCGTCCGTCCGTAAACAATTTCAAAAATCTTCTCCTCTGAAACTGCTGGGCGAATTGTAACCAAACTTGGCCTGAATCATCACCAGGGTATGCAGTTTCAAAATTGTGTTCGATTAGTCCGATGATCAAACAACATGGCTGCTGTTACTAAAAATAGAACATAGGGGTAAATTGCTGTATTTTGCAAATAACTCGAAAACTGTTACAGATATCAAAAATCTGACATGGGGTAAAAATGATCAGCATGGCAAGATCTCCCCACCCTGCAAATTTGAAGAAAATCTGAAAGCCCATCTTGGAGTTATTGCCCTTTTTCCGTAAAATTTTCAAAATTTCGATTTATTTTATTTTTTATTTGAAAAACTATAACAGATAGAGGTCAACTTTAAATTGCAAAAATGTTCAACATATCAAGATCTAACCACCCTAAAATTTTGAAGAAAATCCAAAACCCCTTGAAGGAGTTATTGCCCATAACTATAGAAGATGATGGTTAAGTGTAAAATGATGAAATGTTTGCCATGCTGTGGCGAATTCAAAACTGGTGTTGAAAATAGTTTGTTGACCTCCATTTTCAAAATGGCCGCCAAAAAAAGGGCGGGAAAATTCAACATTGTCTGATTTCAATGAAATTTGGTTTCCAAATAGGTATTGATGTGGCAACTTCAAAACC
>MJUU01073468.1:35147-48271 GCA_002080025.1 Modiolus philippinarum | reverse complement strand
GAGGAGGATGCAGAAGAGATGTTACGTTCCAAGTTTTGGAAAGGTTTACGACCAGAGCTACGTCGGATATCAGGACACAAGTTCGACAACATCAGGGAATATAACCGCCTGCTAGTTGCTATGAGGGAACTCGAGAAAGAACACAACCCGAGTACTCCAACCAAATCAGGAAAGAAGCCAAAACCATCTAAGAAGGCAACAATTACTGATACCAAGGAAGTAAGAGAACTAAAAGCCCTTGTTAAGCAGCTAACTACCCAAGTGGATATTCTACAACAGGCACAATCTGCAGCAAACCAGAGAAACAGAAATAGGACATATCCAGATAGTAACTTCATACCTGATGAGACAATTACACATCGACCAATGGATAGGATGGAACGTAGACAAAAGAAAGACACCACTTGCTGGAGATGTGGACAACCTGGTCACTTTGCAGTTGGATGTCGAGTTAGATTGGATAATTCCCGTAAAGTTCACCAATCATATAAGATGCAACATAGTTTGGTTCAAGAACAGGACACATGTTATGCAACACAAGAATCTAGTCAACATGAACAAAAAGGATTGTTTGGTTCTCCCAATGAAGTTGACGTCAAGATTAATGGTATTGGAACATCAGCATTACTGGATACAGGCTCCACAGTGTCCACTATCAGCCAGAATTTTTACAACAGACATTGTTCATCAACACCCATTATGACATTATCGCACATTCTGAACATTGAGTGCGCAGATGGACAGCATATGCCATACCTTGGGTACATAGAAGCAGACTTGGAGATAAGTGGAATTTCATCTTCCAGTAAAGAATACCCTGGAATATTCTTAGTAGTTCCAGATAGTGATTACAACTCTGCAGTACCCTTGATTATTGGAACTAACATCCTTGGAGAGATTATGAGGGACATACGAAAGACAATAGGACCAAGGTATCTTCAGGATGCTAACCTCTACACACCGTGGTATTTAGCGTTCCGTTGTATGACCTTAAGAGACAAGGAGCTCGAGAGAAAGAACAACCGTTTGGTAGTTGTAAAATCAGCAGAACAACGACCAATTACAATACCAGCAAATTCAGAAGTGCTCATATCTGGATATCTTGACAAACAACTTCAACAGCAAAAGATGTGTGCAATTCTACAGTCAACTCCACACTCCATTTTGCCAGATGATCTTGATATAGTACCAACAGTTATTACATATGACTACAAGCAACATGGAAGTATTCCAGTACATATATCCAACGTGACCACAAGAACAATTACTGTACCACCACACTCATTACTTTGTGAATTGCAACCAGTCAACGTTGAAAACCAAATACAGGAAAAGGATACTAAGTTCAAGGACATACTCAAAGAGATACATCTGCCAGATAATCTACCAGAAGAGTCAATAGAAATGGGAAAGGAACTCATCTAAAGATTCCAGGATATATTTTCCAAAGGAGAAGATGATATTGGCCATACATCTGCAGTGAGGCATAGAATCGAATTGATGGACAACACTCCTTTTAAACAACGCCATAGGAGGATTCCACCGTCCATGATTGATGAAGTTAGAAACCACCTTCAACAACTACTGTCAGCTGGAGTCATAAGGAGGTCACATTCACTTAACCAGCGAACGATCAAAGACTCGTATGCCTTACCACGCATAGAGGAGATCCTTGACTCTTTGGGAGGAAATAGTCTATTTACAGTTTTGGATATGAAGAGCGGTTATCATCAGGTCGAGATAGAGGAGGAACATAAACAACGCACAGCCTTTACTGTTGGCCCACTAGGATTCTTCGAATTCAACCGCTTACCCTTTGGCTTGTCGAATGCACCAGCAACCTATCAACGCTTGATGGAAGAGTGCCTTGGAGATCTTCATACCCGGATTTGTTTCATTTATTTGGATGATCTCATTATCTTCTCGAAGTCCATGGAAGAACATCTCAGCCGCTTAGAACAGGTTTTCCAGCGACTCAGAGAAGTTGGTCTCAAACTCTCACCAAAGAAGTGCACATTCTTCCAGCGACGTGTCAAATACATAGGCCATATTGTATCTGAAGATGGCGTTGAACCTGATCCAGAGAAGGTCGACAAAGTTACCAACTGGCCGAGACCAACATCACCAGAGACAGTTCGTCAATTCCTCGGCTTCATAGGCTATTACAGGAAATTCATCAGGAATTTTTCGAAAATAGCACGACCTTTAACAGATCTGATGCCAACGACCACCAAGAAGTCAAGAGGGAAGAAGATAGCCACTGATACATCAAAGTGGCATTGGGACAAAGAGCAGGAAGAAGCTTTCCAAACTTTGAAGAGTCATTTGTCGTCACCGCCAATTCTTGGTTTTCCTGATTACTCTATGCCATTCGAATTGCATACTGATGCTTGCCAGACTGGACTTGGTGCCGTCCTTTATCAACAGCAACAAGATGTAAAGAGAGTTATCGCTTACGCAAGCAGAGGCCTTTCAAAGACAGAGCGGAACTACCCAGCTCACAAACTAGAATTTCTAGCACTCAAATGGGCAGTAACAGAAAAGTTCAGCGATTATTTGTATGGCAATAGCTTCACGGTGCTTACGGACAACAATCCGCTTACTTACGTGCTGACGTCAGCCAAGCTGGATGCAACTGGGCATCGTTGGATTGCTGCTTTAGCTGCCTACAACTTCGACATCAAATACAGGCCTGGACATAAGAATGCAGATGCTGATGGGTTATCGAGACTCCCAGCCATCTTTAGAAATCAGGAAACTTGCACACCGGATCAGACCAATTTGACATCAGATGACCATGCCAGCGTAACGAAAGATACAGTCAAAGCCATATGTAACTCGGTACAACGACAGCCGTATTACGAGTGTCTGGCTTTAACAACAGATGTCCCAACTACAGCTGATACACAAAAGATGAATCCAGTTAACGTGAGAGAGGAACAAATGAAAGACCGTGTTATAAGAACCTGGATACAGTACGTTAAGAAAGGACTTAGACCACAAAAGGATGATATACCATCAACTCCAGCAAACACTCAGCTGTATGCCAACTTCAACAGATTGTTTTTGAAGGATGGGATTCTATACAGAAAGACAACGATTGACAGTGAAACCAGGGTTCAACTTATCTTACCACCTTCACTTGTGTCAACGGTATTAACAGCTCTACATAATGACATGGGCCACCAAGGGCGTGATAGAACGACATCTTTAGTTAAAGACCGTTTTTACTGGCAGGGAATGACCCGAGACATTGAAGAATGGATTCAGCGATGCCCAAGATGCCTCAAAAGAAAGAAACTTCCTAACGAGAGAGCTCCACTGACAAGTATCCAGACATCTCAACCCATGGAAATTGTCTGTATGGACTTTTTGACTCTCGAAACATCGAAAGGTGGATTTCAGCACATCTTGGTCATCACCGACCATTTCACAAGATACGCGCAGGCTATACCAACAAAGAACATGAGCGCGAAGACAACAGCTGAAGCATTCTTCAATAACTTTGTAACACACTATGGGCTCCCGCAACGTATTCACTCGGACCAAGGAGGGAATTTTGAAGGCCGTCTCATGAAAGAGTTATGTGAACTGACCGGCGTCAAGAAATCCCGAACAACACCGTACCATCCGATGGGTAATGGCCAATGTGAGCGATTTAACCGCACCCTGTTGAATATGCTTGGCACATTACAGAACCACCAGAAATCGGATTGGAAGACATACCTTGGTCCTATTGTACACGCCTACAACTGTACGAAGCAGGAAACAACAGGCTACTCTCCATTTGCTTTGATGTTCGGTAGAGAGCCACGCTTACCAGTTGACATCACTTTTGGCCTAGACACCAGTAATGACAAGAAGAGCAACATCAAATATGTAGAGCATATGAAAGAGAGGATGCGAAAGTCTTATGAGCTTGCAGCCAACTCAGCAAAGACTGCTCAGAGTCGACAAAAGAAAGTGTATGATACCAAAGCTCGTGGTGCTGTACTCCATCCTGGCGACAGAGTTTTGGTTAAAGTACTCAGCTTTGATGGCAAGCATAAGATTTCGGATAGATGGGAAGATGAGTCCTATATTATACTGGAACAACCGAATTTGGAGATCCCTGTCTTTGTAGTCAGAAAGGAAAATGGAGAAGGACGCAAGCGGACATTGCATCGAAATCTTCTTTTGCCGATTGGTTCTGTCTCCATTGATGAGAAGGAGAGGCCCAAACCCACTCCAAAACCCAGATTACGACCCAGGAAAAAGACACATAAAGAACCAGAACAGATACCTTCTGAGCATTCCGATAGTGTTCTTACAAACACTGACACAGAGAACGACGAGGAATCTGTGGTATATTTTGTGTATGAGACTCCTGTTGATGCTGACAACGGTGACCAATTTGTTGCTGATACATTAGATGATCATCAGGGTCTAGTTGATATTGTCCATGATGCTGCTGATGACGATCATGACCAGATCATAGGACAGCAAGATGCTGGATTAGAGGTGGACGCTCTTCCTTCTGGAGATGAAACAGCAGAAGATCCAGCTTTTGCAGATACTTTAGTGGAAGAACATGATGAAACCGATGTTGCTGCCACTGAAACCGATACTGTTCCCGGGATAAATGACGAGGAATTAGAACCTGTCCAACACCTGGATAGGGCACCACCAGTAGCACCACGTAGATCTGTCCGTGCTAAAACATCGACAGCAACTACCAAATACAAGGATTTCATAGTTTCCAAGCAAGCTCAGCAGCATACTGATTGGATGACCAGAGCTCAATTTTTACAAGGCCTTGTTTCATCTGGTACATTCCGAGGAATGGAGGACAAGATCCTTGATGAGCTGCTGAGAATAACGACAAATCCCGACCAGTCTTAAGTTATTTTACCATTTTGTAAATATTTCAGATTTTGTATGCCGAGGACGTCATTCTCTGCATAGGGGGGATATGTTTGATGGCATGGAAGCCATTCTCCAACAGGGGGGAGAATGTGGTAGAGCCGATTTTTAGCTATTTATGTATTTGTGCATAATTAATAAACATTTTAATTTATTATGTTTTATAACGCATTCTTAGGTCTCATTTATTCTGTACGATCAGTCATCCGCGTAACAGTCAAATTGCAGTGCTCACGTATATATTATTTTCTCTTCATGGTCAGTGGTTCTATTGGTCAGTTATTGTGTCTCGGTTTCTGATTGGTCAATAGGGCCGTGCCTCCAAGTTTTGAGAGGGAACTACGATTGTCAAAATGGAGGTCTAGTGTTTTTGATTGTCTGTATTATATGAACTTTATTTGAAGTGTTTCTTCCATATAATTTATGGATTTACTTTTGATTGGAATTTAGTTTGAATTCAGGAATAATTCAGCAGACCTCGTATGGTAAGTTAACCTTTTATTTATAACTGTGAGACCTTGGATGCGCAGAGTGCTAGTTTTTCCCGTTTTCGGCATTACATGTATTTTACATGTATTTCGTAAGTTTCCCTAGCCCGATGTATGAGTGAGGTACGATCGTTGAGTGAGTTTGAATGCTTTTGAGAGATTTTAGTATGAATGATAGAAAGGGAGATTTTCGTGAATTTTCTGAAATGACCTTGACCTTTTCTCAATGTCTATTTATAACATCGTTGTAAATAAGTCGGTCATTGATGAAAAGTACGATTGTGTCTAATTGAATTATTTTATTGAAATTATGTTTTACTAAAGCAAACTGAAGAATTCTGATTTAAGAATTAAAAGGTTATTTGTATAATTGACTCATTTAATAGTTGAGTCTAGGTATTTATGATTGTAACTTTTATTTACAGTAATCCAGTGTATTTGAGTTATCATTGATGTGACACCTTAGTATGATGTTTTGGTATGACAGCTCAGTATGATGTTATGATGATATTGCTGTCGGTGTAAACATATAAACTCAGTTCCATAAATTGGTGAGTTTTGTATAATCTGTGTTATTATATTCAGCTGTGTATAATACAATTGTAGTATTCAATGCAGGTCTAAATTATAATCTTAAAGATAGAAATGAATTATCTCCCATGGATAATATTGCATTTCTATATACTTTTTGTGGTATTTTTGAAATATGAATTATTGTATAAATTCATATAGATTTAATAGTATTTCAATAATTTACTATTATATGTAAAGGTTTCAAATCGCCAAATAGATGATTTTTATGAAACATTATATTTATATTTTTGCAAGTTGAAGATTGGTGAAATCTAGTTGACTTTACCTTTTAGAATGTTTACACTGGATAGTTTATATAATGAAAATTGGCAATTTTGCAGCTATGTCAAACAACAATTGGAAATCAGTTCTTACTGACCTGAATATATTAAGAATTAACTTAATCATCAGAAACACTGTGAAATTTAGTATAGGTTTACATGAAATTGTGATGTATATGTTTACAAATATGATTACTGTGATATCGATATATTTTTATTAAATATTGTTATTGTTATATTTTGTAGGGTTTGTAATTTAATTGTAATAAAGAACCCACGAAGTACAATGGTGTTATTTGGTTTTATCGCCTGAAAACTACTCCCTTTTACAACTGTAATGCATTTGACAGTGTATGCTTGTGCAATAAAAAAGAATCTTTATTCTATTAGGTTATGACTCTGTTGTCAAGTTGTTTCCATTGTCTGTACATAAATTAGTCCAATGCAATACATTTTAATAGCTTCAGCTAACCAATTTTTAATATGAACAGAATGATTCTTGCAAAAAAAGAAATACTAATAATACTAATATATATATAATATTATAATCCAATCCATTTGTTAAAAAAGGGGTTCTTAGCTCACCTGACTCAAAGGGTCATGTGAACTATTGCCACCATGAAGCATTCGTCGTTGTCATCCATCATAAACTTTTCTTATTTTCATCTCATTTGAAAGCACGGCCAATTTGGACCAAACTTGGCAGGGATGGTCCTTGGGTGGTTCCCTTTCAAAATTATATCCGATATCCCTTCCCGCTAAAAATGTTCAGTATGTCAAGGGCTGTCATCTTATGCAGTAGTGACAAGAATCAGGCCACAGTGACCTAGATATATGGTAAGAGTTTAAGTGACAGCTCATATGTCATGTACTATTAAAGATGGAATCAAACAATTTTACATGCAGATGTCTTTGAGGGAAAAGGATTTAATTTCATGGTCCACTGACACTGATTGAATTTAGGTCAGAGTTCATATCTTAGGTACTATAAGAGATAGTATCATGTTATCTTGCATGCAGATGTCTCTAAGAAAGAAAACAAAATTAAACAAGAGTTTGTTCGTCACTGTGACCTACATTTCATGGTTCAATGATTGGTTAAAGTTAAGGTCAGAGCTTATATTTCGTGTACTATAAAAGTGCAATAACACATTTCCAAGACATCCAAGACATACACTCTACTTGACCTAATTTGGCGGCGAATTGATGCTTTGCATCAATTTTTAACTTGTTTTCTTTTAATACATCCCTATAAAACAACACGTGCTTTGATTACATGGCAACCATTATTTGTATGTATTGCACATGAATATGTATTCTCCCCAAAAGAGGCTTGGTTTGTGAATTGCGTTTGTGTACCTTAGTGCAACCTACACCAGGTTACATAGTGGGAGTGCATATCGAAAGATGTCAAATCATATATGTATTAGCACATCACTCCGTATCTTTGAAGACAATCCTGAAACTACAGACAATGTAAAATTCTTGTCCGAATGCGAAAAAATGCAATGCCAAGATGAGATTAGTCCAAAATTGGAAAATTTAGTGTGTACTGTCACCTGAACGTAAATCAACCTTGTGAATTAAATAATTTAGATGCTTCTACATGCATTCCTCCAACTAAGGCACAGGCTTTTCGATTTCAGGGGAACTGGGATTTTCACCCAAGCCAGAAAAGCCCTGAAAATCAAATGGTCGGTGCTTAACTATGGAATGTTTTTACGACGTTCAAATATTAATTTTTCAATGGAACGCCAAACAAATCCGACATATTTCTATCAGTTGCATTCAGTAACAGCTACGATGATCCATAAATATGGCCTTATTAACATAAACTACTTTAATAAATACTGTTTAGTGATATTCATATATCTGTTCATTGTAACAATAAATGTACAATGACCCCAGCAAACTTTTCACATGGATCCTACTGGGTACTTGGAATGGGTTTGATTTAACCTTTACTAAGAAACTTCACAGTTTATTGTCACTATAATCATCCATGCAAAGATTTGCTTTTGAGATATAAGTTTTGATTGTGTACTACAGACAACATGTCTAAATTCCCCGCCCTTGACGATTTCACCCTACTTTTCCAGTGGCAGTCAGAATTTCCCGTCCCATGGCCCTTTCCATACCCCAAAGTGATTATTTATCAACAAAGATGTTCTCGTCTTGATATAGCTGAAATATTGCTGAGTAGCCGTTAAACAATATTCAATCAATCAATCAATCTCTTAGTAGAAGTGAACAGGAATAAGTATTTCTAATTTTTGTCAGAATAGTATAATGAAAATTTTGAATTGGCAACATTTTGCAGAGTTTTCAGTGAAATTCAATATAAAGTCTTAAAAGTGTAAAACTATTTATTCCTTAAGTATTTGTATACAATTTTTCTTGAAAAATGTCATTCAAAGGGTTTTAATGCATATTTTTATCACATTACGAAGGGACGTAACTCAACATTGTAATTTGTCGAAAATTTGATCTAGTTAGGCTTGTTTTCAATCTTGATTTGTGAATTTTAGGTCTATATTTATATAAAAATAGCACAGTCTCTCTCATGAATGGATTATATGTTCTCTATTCCTTAATTATATTTGCACGTGTCGCATACCAATTTGACCACGTGCATAGGTAAAGAAACTGTTGACAACCGGAAATAATTAAGGCATTTGTTCCTGGAGGGTATGATCTTATACCATGTACACTATGTTAATTACCTGTAATTATTCTATCATTGAGAAATTACCTGTAATTATTTTATCATTGACAAATATTAAAGGTACCATATGAATAAGGATCTGTAAAATATCCGATTTTGCCGACCGGCTTTCAAATTTGAAAGCTGGTCGGCTTTAAAATATAGCTGGTCGGAGAAGCCGGCAATAACCGCCTATGGAGAACCCTGATTGTTATTATTTCATCATTTTTTTTTGGTTCTTGTTTTTTTTAATTAACGAAGAAAATATCCTTTCTGTATTTTGTTTACTTTATGAATCCTGTGAATATAATTTTTCAACGGAAAGTTGCCTTCAGCCACAGATACGATGATTCATAAATATTGCCTTATTAACATACTACTTTAATAAATACTTTTTATTAACGAATAAAATGTGCTTTTTGTTTTTTTCTTTTTTGTTTACCTCATGAATCAAGGGAATATCATTTTCCCGTGAAATGTAGAATATAATAATAACTGTCTTTTGTTTCGGTAAATGTCAGAGTTATGGACATTTGAAAAAGAAATGATATTCACTTCTTTTAAAAAGTCATAACTCATTACATTTATCTCAACAAAAGACAGTAATTGTATAGTATTTGAATAAACCGACATAACGATACAGAAAGAACAAGCCCCCCCCCCCCCCNCCCCCCAAAAAAAAACAAAAAAACAAAAAACAAAAAACAAAACAAAACAAAACAAAAAACAACAACAACAACAAAAACAACAACAATCAAACAAAAACAAAACTTTAAAAAAAGGCCAATATAAAGGCAACACAAACCGAAAACTAAAAACCAAATGAAGACATGAACGTAGAAAATAATAAAAACAAAAAACAAGCAGTGTAAATCCCCACATTAACCATTAGGGTAACCTTGATCTTCTGTAAGCGCGATACTTGTTAGTCCCGAAATGTAAATACGTGAGAAATTAGCTGAAGAACAAGTATTAGCTTTCCAAAAAGCAAGTCTGACGTCAGTATTCTTTTACCTAGACAATAGAAGGTATATTTTGTTTGATGATTTACCAGAATTTCCTAGCTTAATATTCGTAACGGTAACCAAATAAAACTCACAATACAATTTAACAATTGCGGTTCTCCTGATCTATATGAAGGACATGCTTAACAAACGAACTGGTTTCTCTGTCTTTTATTCTGACAAAACCAGTACAATAATTTTCCCACAGTGTTAATGTAGAACATAATGCGTGTCATTTAAAATATTATTGAGGAAAAATCAATAGATGAAAATCGAGATCGTTAGTGTTGATTTATTAAATAATTTGCAATGATATTGTCGTAACCCTATATTAATCAAATGAACACGTTTCACTTTATTGATCATGAGATGCAAAAATGGACGCTTTACCGAAATGCAATGCGAACATGGACGCCGCACCGGAAATGTTTTTTCTGATTCTAATACTGTCTGACGTCAGACAATTATTTAATGCTCCAAGCATAATACAATGTATTCCAAAGAGCATGGCTCTCTATCTTATAATCCCAACAAGTAAATGGTATAATACACAATTACTGTACCTATACAGACATTTTGGTATTACTCCACTGAGCTACACCTAAATAATCACGCAGCATATAAGGCAGTCGGTCTTTTAAAAGTTATTTGAAACAGAATATTTGATATTCGCAATTTTTGTTCAAATGTAAAATTATAAAATAGTTTCCAACGGAATAAATATGCTAATTTCGAAGATTAGGTGATCGATTTCTGAAACATAAACAGTGCGTCACCGGACAACATTTCCCCCAACAGTAATTGTCTTGATACAAACCAGTGCGGATGAGAATCAACGACAGGCCAATTTTCTTGGTAATGTTCGGCCTTTGGCGTGAATGTTAAGAAACAGTTTATTTTATTATCCTTTTCATTCATTTGAATTACACGTTTGCATTGTACAGAATACAAATATTTTTATCTTTTTTGATTAAGTTCAAGATTGAGCAGGAGTTTTTAAATGCTATTTTGTGTCTGTTTTCTCCCGTCCTCGAATGATCATATTTTGATTTTCATGTCTGGTGACTGTTTAAGGTCGTAAGGCCGAAACGTTTGACATCTCATCTCTGCCTCCTTTTTAGCTCATCTTGCCTAAAAGGCAATGTGAGCTTTTGCCATCACTTTGCGTCCGTCGTCCTTCCCTCCGTCAACAATTTCAAAAATCTTCTCCTCTGAAACCACTGGGTCAATTGTTACCAAACTTGGCCTGAATCATCACCAGGGTAGCAGTTTCAAAATTGTGTTCGATTAGTCTGTAGATCACACAACATGGCCGCCGTTACTAAAAATAGAACATAGGGGTAAATTGCAGTTTTCGGCTAATAACTCGAAAACCGTTACAGATATCGAAAATCTGACATGGGTAGTAATGATCAGCATGATGAGATCTACCCACTGTGCAATTTGGAAGAAAATCTGAAACCCATCTCGGAGTAATAGCCCTTTTCCGTTAAATTTTCAAAAGTTTTGCATTTTTTATTTTTTATTTTAAAAAGTGTAATAGAGGTCAAGTGTAAATGCAAAAATGTTCAGCATATCAAGATCTACCCACCCTGAAGTTTTGAAGAAAATCCATAAACCCTTGTAGGAGTTATTACCCTTTTTTCACCAAATTTAAAAAAAATTCATATTTTTTATCTTTTATTTCCAAGACTATTGAAGATGAAGGTTAAGTGTAAATTGACGAAATGTTTGCCATGCTGTTAGCGACTTCAAAACTGATGTTGAAAATTGTTCCTTTACCGCCATTTTCAAAATGGCCGCCAGAAAAGGCGGCAAAATTCAACATTGTCCGATTTCAATGAAATTTGGTTTCCAATTAGATATTGATGTTGCGACATCAAAACTGGTGTTGAAAATTGTTCGTTGACCGCCATTTTCAAAATGGCCGCCAAAAAAGGCGGGAAAATTCAACATTGTCCGATTTTAATGAAATTTGGTTTCCAAATAGGTCTTGATGTCGCAACTTCAAAACTGATGTTAAAAATTGTTCGTTGACCGCCATTTTTAAAATGGTCACCAAAAAAAAGGCAGGAAATCAACATTGTCCGATTTCATGAAATCTGATTTCCAAATAGACTTCAAAACCGATGTTAAAAATTGTTTGTTGACTGCCATTTACAAAATGACGTCTCGACTTCAAAACTGGTCTCGAAGAACGTTTTTTTGTGAAAAAAAGCCCAACAAAGAAATATAGTAAAACATGATCAGACTTTAAAAACAGTTCAAGATATTGGAGGTGTTCGAGCTACGAAAGTTTGAGAAACTGAAGATCAACTGTATAACTTACAATGTTACCTTGATTGTGGCAACTGAGAGCCAGGCTCCTGGGAGCCTCTGGTTTGTTTTGTTTATTAGTATGTCTTTTGATTTTTTTTTCATTTTTTGTATGTTAAGTCCTTTTTATGACCCTGTCAAACTATAACGCACAGCGCCAACGTGTGCCGACTTGCGAGAATATTTTTGTACACGCTGATGTGTATAGTATAATTCACGAACGTCGGACCACGCTGACCAAAACGTTGTAGTGTAAAAGGGCCTTTACTTTTAAAATTTGGCCTAGTTTACCATATTAAGCTTGTTTATGTTTTGTTAGCTTGCCGGCTTGGCATAATGCATTTTATTATAGGAATAAAGGTGATTTTGAGCGAGTTTACCGATGTGTAAATGCGACCGACTCACTCACAAACCAAATAAAGTTCGAAGGATTCCATGTATAGTTTGTGAGTTAAAGGCCGCGTTTAAAACATTTAGCCCAGTCCTTTAATTTCAGCTTCCGCTACATAGACGATGTGCTTTCTCTTAATAATCCTAAATTTAAGGATTATTTACATCAGATCTATCCAAATGAGCTTGAAATTAAAGAAACAACTGAAACACCTACTTCAGCTTCGTACTTAGATCTTTTATTGTATATTGACGAGATGGACGTTTGAAATCTAAGCTATATGACAAGCGTGATGATTTTAATTTCCCCATTGTGAACTTTCCCTTTCTTAGCCCGCCGTGCGCGGTCCCGGCTGAAGAATAGGCCCGCAGCATCCTCTGAGCTTGGAGTATGAGCCATCCTAACAGAGGACCCCGAGGGAACCCCGGGATATAGAAATAGGACCCAGTATCTCCGGCTTGCGGG
>MJUU01073468.1:14124-34266 GCA_002080025.1 Modiolus philippinarum | reverse complement strand
CCATAAACGCCTCCAGAATTACTTTTACTTCTTATAATTCCAATTCTGTGCACTTTCAACAATGTTTTCATTGAATTTGACGTCATCATATCAAGCACTATTTTACCGCGGAGCGTATTAATTGACAAGAATCGTTTATCGAGAAACAGCTTTTTGACGTTGACCAATGAAATTGGATATTTGTTTTAAAACAACGGCAGTAGAATACAAAAGGAACAAAGGAATGAAAGTCCAGAGACACGGCCAAAACGAGAACACAGAAAATAATGACGTTAAACACAAAAAAAATGACGTTAGACAGATACAAAGCACAGAAACAGAAATTACAACATTCAAAACAAAGGCACTCACAGTGTGAACTCCAGTGAAACTGGGAGTGACATCAGGGGCTCCGGAAGGGTAAGCATGTCCTGCTCTGTTAACAACACCCGTCACACTGTCAGTGATTCAATCCGGGAAAATGTCAAAGTCGGTAGTCTAATCCGGGAAGATGTGAATCTAGCTGAAAATGTCCACAATATAAAGGAATAAATGACAAGACTTGCATCAAAAGGAAGAAATATTATGCCAATCTTTACAAATATTTCATCCTAGTTATTTTTTGTTAGCAGGAAAAACTATACTTTCCTGTCTTCGAGAATCAGCAAAGTCCTCGAATGTTGATTGGTTGTCGGACTGTACGTACCAACGTATTTCGTAGTATTTCACTGCTTTTGACTCCGTCGTACTGAAGTCCTGTCTTGCAGTGTCATATTATATATTCAGTGTAATTTTTACATTCGTCTAGTGTTTGAGTAGACATACAATTATAGAGATAATATATCTTATATAATCTTATATTATAGAAGAATTATTGCTCCCTTTACAATAATAACATACGTGAAATTGTGTTGTCAAACAATTTTGTGTGCATTATCGTGAATATTACAACATTTCATTCCAATTTATATCATTTTGAGTATAGTATGTCTGTTTGATTGCTGACTTTAAAATGCTTAAAAAATTTGACCTATCTTTTATAAAATTGATATAATACAGAAAATCCCTTGACGTTAATGTAAAGAAACTAAGCTCGAAGGAGCGGGTACTTGTGTACCATCGCTACTTTTAGGATGGTATTACCCAATTATTTTTCTGTGAAAGAGTTCCACATTATAGTTCCATTAGATGAAGGTAGATTAACTTACGAGGTAAATAACAAAATACCGAAGTTACTGTTAATTTGGTTTCTGCATATGTGCATTTCGACAACTAATGTCTCTTCAGTGCAGATTAAATCAAAACATTTGGAAAGCCATAAATCAAAATACATGTAAATAGCTGACAGAGAACAAAATTACCAATAGTATCTAAAAGGAAAGCCGAAATTAGGGAAGGGCAGCGCTATGCAAGAGGGAGATACTCCTTGGGTTTTATTATTTTTTTCTTAATTAAGAAATTGCAAGTTTTGAAATAAAAAAATCGGTTTTCCGGCCAGCACCGAAGTACTGGGTACTGGATTGGTGAATACCCTCGTGGACTCAAAATCAACCAGCAGTGGCATCGGCCCAGTGGTAATAAATAACAAAATACCGAAGTAACGGATTATTAACCGACATCGAATGTGTTGTTCACTCTAACATCCTCATTCAAGGTCAACTTATGCTTTTCGTAATATTGAATACTGAGTGACCCAAACAAATAAAAACTAATTTCCTTTATATGAAAAAGATATGAAATAGCGTAAATATCAAGGGACCAACATGCCACCTCCAGGTTAAAACTACCCAAAAGAAAGCTTATAGGGGTCACCGTACGGTCCCCAACACAGTGGGGAACCTCACACCATAAAGCAAGCCCTGAATAGCCCCAAAAATTAAAAAAGTGAAGAAATCAATGGAAACAAACCTCATCCAATTTAGTTTTCTTTTTCAAGAGAAAATAATAATTGAAATCATCGGTATGAGCTTCAGTAAATTTTCAAGATCTCAAAATTCGGACTGAGCTCGTGTTAAATTTAAGCATTAACAACCATTCAAAATGAATAAACATTTTTTTGGTTGCTAGATATTGGCGGATTCAATCGAAGATCCGTAAAATTAACAAATGTGCTTGTACAGTTTTATTTTTTTTGTCACCATCAAATCATAGAACTAATTACACATAGGTATATGTTGGGTCTATGCTTGGTTCTGCGCTTGGGTAATCAAGTCGTAATTCAATTTTCTCCTAGTCTTACTTAAGTAGAATTAACATTTCTTTTTTTTTGCAAAAAGAGATCAATGTATTTCAGTTTTAATGTCTCAACAGTTTCAGTAAGTAATGCATTGCATTAACTTGGAGGAAAACATTTACTGAGTAATTCATAAATATTTAAAAAAAACATCTTTTCAAAGTGAAACATACGAAATGTAAACGTTAATAAAAAAAGTTTGTTTGTAGTTTATTATTCCTGCTCGGTCCCGGCTTATGAATAGGCCCGCAGCATCCTCTGAGCTTGGAGTACGAGTCTTCCTAACAGAGGACCCCGAGGGAACCCCGGGATATAGAAATAGGACATAGTATCTCCGGCTTGCGGGGTGTGACCCCTCCTAAACGGAGGCTGACCCCGAGGGTCCCGGGATATAGAAATAGGACCCATTCCGTGGTTGTGCGGGATTAATAAATACACAACCCATCTTTCGGATGGGATGTAAACTCAGGTCCACGTGTTGGAAGAAATGCCACTCTTCCTGCACGTTAAAGAACCCTTGTAGCAAGCTCTTTTTGGGGTGGTCCGTAGGTGATCGGCTACAAGGCTAACTTCCCCGCCCTTGCCGATTTCATCCTACTTTTCCAGTGGCAGTCAGAATTTCCCGTCCCATTGCCCTTTCCATACCCCAAAGTGATTATTTATTAACAAACTTGTTCTCGTCTTGACATAGCTGAAATATTGCTGAGTAGACGTTAAACAATATTCAATCAATCAATCAATTATTCCTGCTCTTATTGTGCTGAAAATTGACCATGCTAAAGTATTTCAATGCTCCACCACATCGAATCATTTGTTTAATTACACAATTTTCACAAATGATTTATTAATATTGCGTTTTTATTTCCGAGCTTTGTATCTGTCTGAATGCATTGTTTTCTGTGTTCTCCTTTTAGCCATGTTTTTGGACTCTGACTTTTGTATGTTCCTTTGGAATTTTACTGCCTTTGTTTTTATTAATTCTATTAACGGATGTTAACGGTTGTCAATTATGATATTTATTTAAAAAAACAGCTCATAAATACAGCTTACTCTATTTAGATAATGCGACCATCCTATTAACACAATCCCCCGTCATCTGTGTACAGGAAGAACTTACTGGAAGTCGTTCCAAAACATGTTCTTTTTCAATTGATATCTGTTCATTTTTCGCCGTCCCCTCATTATTTAAATCCGGGAAAATGAATAGGTTTTCAGGAGCTGCCGGGCGCGTCCCCAGTTTGTGGTTAAGGGAATGCCCTGTCTATGCGGGGTAGTCAGATCAAATAAGGGTAATAACAAAATTACCGAACAGATCTGACCACAAAATCACAATCGAGGGGCAAAAATACAAAGCAGGTGTAAAACCACCGGAAAAATTGTAAACCGCAATGGTCCTGACTTGGTACAGGCATTTCCAAAGAAATGGTGAGTTAAACCGGTTTTATGGCGCGCCAAACCTCCCCCTTCCATTGCGGTAGTGTCCGGTCGTAATTCAACAGCAGTTGCTATTGAAAGGTCGTAAATAATAAAAGGATATGTTCATCCCAGTACTAAGTAAAAAATGAATCTTGAATCACAGTGGAAAATACGGAAAGCCTGACCGCGAACCATTGTAGCCAAACTGTGTGGAGAAATGCAACGTTCCATGCAGTATAAAGACCCCGTCTACATTTCTCAAAAAGAGCCTAAAGAGAGCAGACGCACTGGGTGTCGTATAGAAGGCTAAATTTCCTGCCCCTACCCATTTCTCCTTTTTCCATTGGCCATCAAAAGTCGTTGCCCCTTTGTTTCTTTCTTCTTTTACATAAAATTGTTTGAATTGATTAACTTGTTTTCGTCCTGATATAGCTGAAATATTAATCATTGGACGTTAAACTCGAACTAATCAATCAATAAATCATTACTTCAAAACCAAAAATGAGTAAGATGGTAAAACCAGCAAGTGCAAGATGCAAGGACAAGAATTCCTACAGTTATCAGCAATGTTTGAATCATAAAAGACTATTCTTGACTTTCTGCTTTTAGACAAATGATGCGTGCCGAGCCATTGTGTGAAAATTCTTATGTCCCGTAGGAATATTTATTGTTATAGGTCTAGACGATGAGTTTACTATAGGACAGCCTAGTACCAATATGTCAATACAAATGGGGATTTTTACCAGAATATGTCTTTATAGATGTTTGTAGATTGTCTAATTATGTGAAGATGCCAACAAACAAGAAAATCGTACTGAAATTTGAATTTTTGAATTGTATCAAGTACTTATCAATATGCAATATCTACTAACTTAAAACAAACTGCAATACCTTAATGCAATCTATTTATATTGTAATATAATATTCTCTCTTTGAATGTTACGAGGAAAGATTAAATATAGATAAAACTACGCATATAAAAGGCATCCTTGATTTACCTTTCAATGAAAATTTTCTTTTAAGAAGATAGGAAAAAGAAGGGAAACGGGGAATGTGTCAAAGAGACAACGACCTAAAGGGGAGTAATAACACTTGAAAGCCACTATAAGATCTTCAATGAACGTTGAGGAAACCCCACACCCAACGGCAGGTCGGAGTTGGCTCCTAAATAGAGTAATCAAGTTCAGCGAAATAAACATCATCCTAGACTCCCATAGACATAAAGTGAACTCACTAGAAAACAGACAAGACATACAATTGCTTAATAAATTTCCTGACTTAGGACAGGCGCAAACCTGCTGCGGCGGGGTTAAACTAGTTTTATTGGGCCCAAACCTTCCCCCTACAGCCAATGTGCTAAATAAAGAAACAATCGTAACAACAGTAAAATTCAGTTGGCAACAGGACTGAGTCAATTTTGAGAAATGAAACTGAGAGAACTAAATATACGGACATAAACATGAAATTACAAGGGACATAAACATGAAATCACAAGAGACTACTAGCAGTTAACTGACATGACAGCTCCAGACCCATTACCAACTGACAAATTAAGTTATGTACCCTCAGTATACAGCTTCCATCAAGATCCCTTCCTGTGAGGAGTTTAGCATAATGATTTCATGTATATACCGGAATACAGAACCCGTGTCCATGCAATACTGATTTTAGAAATTTAGAATGTGTTTAATTAAAATGCAAAGACCCTAACAAAAAATTAATGTTAATACCAAAGAAGGCCATAAGTAATGACTTGACGACAATATCGTAATTATAACCCTTATGAATTAGACGATTTAAAGGTGTTATAAGTTTGTTCTTAAGTAAAACATTACCGTAAAATAAGGGATGTGAAATGCCAGCCTTGATTAGATGTTTACAGGTTGCATTGTATTTATCAACTAAGTCTAAGTCTACAATTGGCTCGATGAGTGCCCTGTGGTTGTTTAAATGTTGTGATCGTCCTCTACTAGTCTTTTTTGTCGGGAAATTGATGACAGCGATTGTAAGAACACTTTGCCAGTTAAGTTTATGTTTGTTGACGCATCCATGGATCAAAGGATAATCCATGGATCAAAGGATAAAAAGACATGGATGTAGCGTTGCTCAGTAATTAGCAATGAATACCGCTCAAACCGGTGCTAGGGGCCGTCTTGAACTTGCTATGAGGTATGAGTAATGCTCATTGTTGAAGGCCTCATGGTGACTTCTAGATGAAGAACAACAATAAAAGCGTTGTTCCATTGCTGTGTTTTACCATGTATTTTTAGAGATTTTGTCTCATTTGCATTTACTCCATATCCCTTCATTGTTAATTTATATCGATGATAAAATTTAGTAAAGGTTTTAACTAGTTTATGATAACGAAAATCTTGATGTAATAGTTTTTCAGTTATGAAAAGATTCCGTTCATTAAAATCGCAAACTTTATTACATATTCGAGCAAATCGAACAAGTTGAAATATGTAAACACCATATGATGGTGCTAATGGAACATCGCCATCCAGAAATGGATAATTAACAATGGGAAAAGAAAAATCGTCCCTTTTATCATAAATTTTAGTATCCAATTTTTACCATTCGTTATATCAGAATTGATGTCTAAGAACGTACAATGATGATTGTTAGAATTGGCTTTATTCAAAGTAAGTTCTTTAGGGTAGATGTCCTTATAATACGTATTGAAGTCGTCATTATTTAAAGTCAAAATATCATCCAAATATCGGAAAGTGTTGTTAAACTTTTCAATTAAATGCTGTTTAGATGGGTCTTTGGTAATGTTGGTCATAAACTGAGATTCGTAGCAGTAAAAAAGCGGTCCGCTATAAGTGGTACCCATAGGAATTCCTATGACCTGGCGATAAATAGAGTTACCGAAACGAATGAATATATTGTCAAGTAAAAATTCAAGTGCTGAAATCATATCAAAACAAGTCCAATTAATTGAGTTCTTTTGTTTTGTATTACTAAAATGAGTTTGAAAGGAATTAGAACAAATATATTCACAATCGGATTTTTTGAATGCCCATTGAATAAGATGTCTGAATTTTTCCTTTATAAGATAATGTGGTAAGGTAGTATAGAGGGTAGAGAAAACTTTCAAGGGATTCGAAAGGGGCATTATTAGCATTCAATTTATCGAGAACTTTCAATGAATTTTTTACACTCCAAAAATGATTGATACCACTGTTTTTATATACTTATATAGAAATTTATAGCAAGGTTTTTAATAGCAGTCAAAGTATTAGTGAGTATAATAGAAACTTTAGTAGTAGAACAGTGACTAGATGACAAAATGTATCTTGATTTATATGGCGTTTTGTGGAGTTTAGGAACCCAGTACATGGTTGGAACTGTTTTACTATCAGGTTTAGCCTGTAAAGATGTAGCTGTTAGAAAATGTATGTTTGAAATTTCATTTTCCGTTAATTGGGTTAATTGAAAAGTATTTGAACTGGTAATTTCTTTTTGGAGTACTTCTATATAATGTTTACGACAAACTATAATGATGTTATTAGCAGCTTTATCAGCTGGGACAAAAACGAATTCCTTGCCAAATTCTTTAAGTTTCTTTTGGATGCTAGAAACGGTTGGTTTATTTTTGTTGTCATGGCAGAAATGTTGTTCAAAATGTTTAATTCGGATATCGATAATTTTCATGATAGCATTGAAGAAAGAATCCAAAGATTTTTTTTGTCAACGTGTTTACGTTTAACCCAATTTTACAATAAAGTATGCAATGGATACGCACTCTTAAATTTTGGTGATATCATGTTAAACTTTTTTACTAGGTATAATGAAAAATATCTCTATAAAAGCACAGTAATTTGACTTGAACGAGGCAGACCAGATAGTTTAGACGACACAACTAAATTTAAGATCTAGTAAAATGTAAATAAATTCATATGCAAACTTATACAATTTATCATCAAATTATCTGTAGAGCTTCAAAATACCTGTATGTCTGGAACTTTTAGATCAGAAAGTAATGACCTTATGCTTAACTTTGACCTTTTGTTATGTTTCACCTAAATATATGATGAAATTTAAGTTTCATGTGGGAAAAATTTCCCGGTCAAAGGATCGAACCTGCGCTACTTTTCAGTAATATCAAGGTGATCAAACCCCTTTAATAATTCGCCGCGGCTACCGTCTTAAGTTTACGGACCGATGTAAGAAAATATATTTAAAGTATATTTAAAGTGACAAAAGATCGTCAACTCGGGTAATATTAAAAATACAATCTATTTCGGATTTTATATAACAAATATCTGAAACCAGATCAATATAAAAGGAAACTGTTTCGTATGAAGAACAAAAAATAAATTTATTAACTAATTGGTATATGTAGCCTGAATAAACTGATTCAAATAAACATGAGTAGAAGATTCAATTTCAATGGCGGGATGTCAGCATTTAGTTTTAGATGTAATTTTTCTTGTATTTTTCATATTCGGTGGTATTTTTTTATATTCGAGGTCTTTAAGTTAGTTAAAGTATGTTTCAGACTAATTAATTGAATTAAAGTGCCTCGTAAGAAAAGGGATGGTTAAAATGCCTTCGCGCTGCGCGCTCAGGCATCTTGACCAACCCTTTTCTTACGAAGCACTTTAATTCAATTAATTACTCTGAAACATACTTTAACTATTACTTGTACTATTTTTTTTATATCAATGAGTGCACAGCGTACCTTTCAGAATCATGTAGGAAGAGCCGAACCACTCCCTTTATCAGATATTCTATGAAAAGTGAAATTGTAACTAGACTACTTGCTATTAACACAGTGGTTGTCTAATCTCAGTTCAATTAATCATTCATTTAATTCGATTGTTGTGCTAAAACAATTAAAGTGAATTTTTCAAATAAACAACTGTATAAAATGAAAACAATGGAATTCTCATCATATGGCGATGCCTTGGAAATTAGAAATTTCCATACCTTTTATCTTTTTTAATTTTTTTTTAAATTTTATAATGAAAACCCATTGGACACTTCCAATAGAAATATACCAGCATTGTTAGATCCATTTTAGTGAGGTATAATGGCGTTATAATGAAGTCTTGATTTAATATACTCATAAAACATGAAATGAAACTCGTCGTCAAATATATTATATGTTCAGCATTTGCTATTAAAATATCTAACTTCTATGAGCACTGCAGAGATATCTATTGTCAAAATTGTCATTTTATAGATCTAAAATCAAGGGGGTTGACCTAGGTAGGCATAAAATTTTCCGCTCGTTTAGTTTTTTAAATACTTACAGAATTTATTACATGTTCATGCATAATTCAAGCAATATTTTACCATTTCTACCGTTCCATTTTCTGTATGGGTCCCTAAGATACCATGTTTACTCATATTGTTTTGTCCCTTCAATTACTGATATTGCTTTATCATATAAGCTCCAGTTTAAATTGTATTTGATATAACATTATTTTAAATGTAATTTTCTGAAGTATCAATTACAATTGTCGAATTTGGAGGTCGCGTTTTTCAACAGACAATCGGGATTCCCATGGGAACTAACTGCGCGCCGCTTTTAGCTGATCCCTTTCTTTTCTCGTATGAGGCCAAGTTTTCACAAGGGCTAACACAGAAAAAACAAAAACATTTAATTCAGCTTCCGCTACAAAGACGATGTACTTTCTCTTAATAATCCAAAATTCAAGGAATATTTACACCAGATCTATCTCAATGAGCTTGAAATTAAAGAGACTACTGACACACCTACTTCAGCTTCGTTCTTAGATCTGTTTATATACATTGATGAAGATGGACGTTTGAAATCTAAGCTATATGACAAACGTGATGATTTTAACTTCCCAATTGTGAATTTCCCTTTCTGAGCAGCAATATGCCTACCTCTCAAGCCTATGGAGTGTACATTTCACAGTTGATATGTTACTGTCGCGCATGTAGTTTATACAGCGATTTTTTGAATAGAGCAAAAGCACTGTCCCAAAAGTTGCTTAGTCAGGGATTTCTTCAGCCTTTGTTGTGTTCATCCCTTCAGAAATTTTATGGCCGTCACCATGATTTCATTGACAGATATGACGTGTCTCTGTCCCAAATGAAAACGGACATTTTCAGCTAAATTTCACGTCTTTACGGATTTGACATAACCTGTTTTGACTCAACCCTGGATTGACTTACTGATAGTGTGACGGGTGCCGCTAGCGGAGCAGGACATGCTTACCAATCCGGAGCACCTGATGTCACTCCCGGTTTTTATGGGAGTTCACACTGCCAGTACTTTAGTTTTTCGTGTTGTCTTGTATATCCTACTGTACAATTTCAGTTTTGTCTTCGTCAGTGATATTTGTGCTACTGATTTATCCTTGTTATTGTTTGAATACTATAAAAATTTACCATAGCTTTTCAAAATTTTACCATGGTATTGTTTGAGGGTTAGAGAAGTAACATGTACTGTTGATTTCAATTGGTTATGTCTTAGGGTTAGAAAATGACATTAACCAATCCGCTACCAAACAGATCTTTCAAAACAATATATGCCTCACTGATAGTGTGACGGGTGTCGTTAGCAGGGAAGGACATGCTTATCCTTCCGGAGCACCTGATGCCACTCCCGGTTTTCATGGGAGTTCACACTATGAGTGCCTTAGTTTTTAATGTCGTCTTTTTATTTCCATGCTTGTAGCTGTCTCGCGTCCTTGTTTTGTCTTTGTTTTTCTCTGTTGCCGTTTTTGCCATGTCTTCGGATTTCGATTTTTGTAGTCTTCGCTTCCCTTGTTCCTTCGGTATTCTACTGCCATTGTTGCAGTGAAAATATCCATGAAAACTGATAAAACATTTAATAGTTTGATTCTTAATTCACAGTGAAGTAAGTGAGAAACGAACCGTCATTCCAAAACGAATAATCCAAGGGCAATGGCAACATCGGAAACAACAAAGAAACAGAGACACAACATGAGTACGAAACAGAAAAGAAAAATGAAGACAAACACACCAAGTTGAACAACACGAACCGAATAAAAACCATTGGTTAGATCAATTGCATTGGTTGAGTAAGCATCGCCTGCTTCTTATAAGACACCCGCCGTGTTGAAACATGTCAAACCCGGTAGTAAACTCAGATCCGTGAAAGGAAACAATTAAGCCTCTGAAGGGAAAGATATGTTGTCATCTGGGAAACATATCCAATAGCGGTCGACAAGATGGTGATGTCGACCGTAAAACGTCTGGAGTGATGACTTCAAGTTTTGGGTTACAAACCCTTGTTGAAGTAGCCTATTTGTGAGCATCCGGGCTCTATCAAGGAAATCACTGTATCGAACACAGGCTCTTGAATAGCGAATGAGATGTAAACTCCGTATGCTGGAGCTGTTGGGATGTTGCTACAAGAAAAGGGAAGTTTACTATTGGAAAAATGACTTCATCGAGGTTTGTCGTACAGCTTAGTTTGAAGTCTCCCTATATTGTCAGTTTCAAGATGAAAGTCAAGGAATGAAACCTATGTGGAAGCGTCTGTAGTATCCTCTTTTGGATGAATTAGATGAAGAAATCACAAAAGCGAGGATTGTTTAATGACAAAATATCATATCTATATAACGGAAGCTTAAATTGGAGGATTGGGTCAGTTTTTTTAATCATTATTTTGAAGAAGTCCTTCGATGATTTCGATGATTTCATCCCCATAAGAGTGGAGAAACAGATGGGTTAAGAGAGGTGCACAGTTTGTGCCCAAATGGAATTCCGATAGTCTGTTGAAAAACAAGTCCGCAAAACTGGACAAATATATTGTCGGTCAGAAACTATGAGATTTTAATCACTTCTTCCTCTGTATATAGTTCCATATTTACTGCTGAAGCTAACGTTCTTTACTCGGCACTTAAATTTGTAGCTTTATCGCAATCAAATAAATTTATGATCTGTTTCGATTCACTTTCATGCCTTTTGGCAATTGAAAGTCGAAAAACAAAACACCCAATTATTTTGAAAATAGCCGAATTCTACAAATCATTTGTTGCATTAGGCAGAGAAGTCATTTATGTTTGGATCCCTAGTCATGTGGGATCTATGGAAACACAGTTGCTGACCAGGAGGCCAAGGATGCACTAGACGACGAGATGGCGGATTGTACAGTGCCGTACACTGACATGAAGCCTTTGATCGTTAAATACATTTTAAAGTTGTGGCAGGCAAAATGGGATCTGCAAATAAATAATAAACTGCATGGAATACAGTTAGAGATCGGTAAACAGGTCGGTTCCTGTGGTAAAAACCGTAAGGAACAGGTAGTGTTGACCCGATGTCGTATTGGACACACAAGAACAACACATAGTTTTTTTCTCAACAGTGATGATCGACCTAAATGTATTCCATGCAATTGTCCTTATACAATTCAACATGTTGAATGTGTAGATGTTGCCGATATCAGGCGTGATTTTTATTCTGCTGATTGTCTTAAAAACCTATTTACAAACGTTGCTCGCGACAAAATTGTTCAATTTTTAAAAGCAATTAATTTATTTAGTGAGATTTAAAAAGATCAATTTATTTCTAATATTGTTAGTTAAACCATAATTTCTTTAATGATGTTTTTAACATTTTATACATTGTATCCGGAGCACCTGAAGTCACTCTCCATTTCACTGGAGTTTACACTGTGAGTGCCTTTGTTTTGAATGTCTGTGTCTGTGCTTTGTGTCTGGCGCCATTGTTTTCTGTGTTCCCGTTTTGGCCATGTCTTTGGACTTTGATTTTTGTGGATTTCCCTCCTTTGTTCCTTCGGTATTCTACTGCCGTTGTTTTGTTTTACTTGTGTGAAGCTATATGGTTTTATGTAGATAGTTTTAGATACTTACTCTAATTAGTTGAAGTTGGCGTAAAACATCAATCAATCTTCCTCTGTATATATTTTCTCCGATTCGGAGTCATTTTTCACAAAGTAGGCTTGTTCTCTACCTACAACAATGTACCGTTCTTACGTGAGAAACATCTATGAATTAAACCTTTCAGCCGAGATTGTAGTTGTTCATGAGGAATAGTAGTGTAGAGTGCGGAGAAGTCGAAAGTTTTAATGCTGTTACAGTGTGATAATGATCTAGAGTATAAAATGTCAAGTAGAACTTCAGAGTTTTTCAAAATCCTAATTTCATTTACACCGTTATTTGAAATGCAAGTATCACAGTATTTTGAAGTCCTTTTTAATAGCTGTTAAGATAGAGGCATTTTACATATAGATTTTGTAGAACATTTGGCAGATCTAGCGATGTATCGTTCTTTGTATGGGCATTTATGTAATTTTGGTACCGAGTACAAAGATGGGAGATCTTGGTCTTCATCCTTAAGAGGAAATCTCGAAGTAAAGCAAAACAGCAAAATAGATTTATGATTCAGAAATATCTCCTCCCTTGACAGTGTAGAAGCTGCGTAAGTCGGACTGCCTTTGGAATTATCAATGCCTAGGTCTTTCTTTAAACAATTTATGTAATGATTTTTGCAAATAAAAAACCTCGACATATTTGTCATGAATGGAGGACACGTAATTGGCCAAATCAGCATTTTTTAACATTGACGATGCTTTAGTTCTCACTGACCCTCGTAGCCTATTGATTCGTTTAAGAATCAATGACCTCACAGCCTTAATCCACTCCGAAAGGGAGTCAAGTCTTCATCTTGTTCAGGCTGAATCCATTTTCTGGCGTAGTCCTCTACAACATCCATAAGAAGTTTGAAGTTTTGTTCCCAGTTGATAGAATTTAGACCCTTTTGCAAGGACATCACGGAGAGACTTGGTTTCAATGATGCTCAAATCTCCCGTTATAACGTGACCACAGGGAAAATATCTGTATGGTGAATCAGAACATGAACAATCGGTGGTTTAGACTTGAGGTCGTCGTTTGGTAAGGTTTTGCAATACACGTTTATGGTTGAAAATTCTATACGCGATTGGTGAAGTATAGGTGTACGAAATACTCGGGACTGATGTGTGTTTGAAATATGGGGTATTTTGTTTTTTTTACATTTTTGTGATGTAAGATATAGGTTAATAGCGTCCAAACCCTTATAAACGAATTTGGTTGGTAGAAATGAACGGCTTTCCTCTACATTGGCGTAACTTCGGTATAAAAGTTATTTCGTACCACATAGGTCGATGCCTCTGCTGGTGGACTTTTAGTCCCCGAGAATATTCACCAGCCCAGTAGTAAGTACTTTGGTGCTGACCCGGAAGCCAAATTCTATTTGGAACCTTGCAGTATCTAGATTTTTGTAAATTTTGTTGAAAACTAAGGAGTATCTCCCTTATGCAAAGCTCTGTCCCTAGCTGATTTTGGCTTTACATTATTTGATCATATTGGCTATTTGTCCTATGTCAGTTTTAAAATACTAGTACATTTGAGTTTATGCTCTTTCAAACGTTTAGATTTTATCTGTTTTGAAGAGACATAAGTTGTAGAAATGCGCATATGCAGAAACTTAATTCACGGGAACTTCGGTATGAAAGTTATATTAACTAAAATATATAACCTCGAACAGTTTCGACTGAAATATGTATAATTACAATTGGTATTTAACATCCCCACAAAAAAGGGCCATTTATATTTTGATGAGATTTGCAACTGTTCACTAGAGTTTTATCTGCAGAACTAAAATTCAATATTGGCATTACATGGATGATATTTTATATGTTTATTACATATCTAGAGCAGGATCGTAATTCGACTATTAAGACTTTATTTTCAAGGGCTCATTAAGAATGTACATGCATAGTGCACACTGAGAAAGATTTGCTTCTTCAGTTCTGAAATTTGCAATTTTCGTATTACAGTTGGAATATTAGTGTATACATATTAACACGTTTTGCTAATTAGTTTAGATCATGAAAAATTGCCAGGACCTTTGATAGGCTTTAGGTGCTTTGCGTATGCAGAACAATCCGGGTGCGTCTACGGATAATATCGGTACCTGAATCGAATTCTGTCGATCTCCGTCTACAGAACCGTTGGATGCGTTATAAGGAGGGGAATGTCCTGGCTATGCGGGGTAGTCAGGTAATAATTCAGAAAGTCTGGACGCGAACCATTGTAGAAGAGCTGTTCGGAGAAACGTCACGCTTCATGCAGTATAAAGAACATTTTATATATTTTTCCACGGAGAGCAGACTCACTGGGGCTAAAAACCTCCCCAATATCATATAGATAAGGCATACATGTACAGCTATATATATGATCCTAAAATCAATGGTAATTAAATATTTAAGGTCAATGAGTACACAATACCCAAAAAAATATTTAACATTTAATTTTCTTTGTTTTTGGATATGTTGTAGTACTATAGTGGTTGGTTGTTGAATGAAATTTTCAGACCTTCTTACCATGCCTTTTCTCTAGATATATAGGGCAATAGTAACCTGCCCCTTGGTGTTCATTGGCATTTACAACAACGATTTATAAGGGAAGACTGTAATGTGCATGTTGCTAGTAGGGGGAAATAACCATCAATAGTATAAGCTGTGGTTATTGAATATGTGATAACATAGAATAGACTTTGATTTTGTATCCTCGAAGCTTAAAAATTACCACAATACTCCCTTCACTTGCAATTTTTTACGCCTTTTTGGTCCTTGTCTGATCATATTTCATGCCATGAAAAAAATTGTCATTTAAAATTTGATTTTTTTCTTTTCATCGAATATATTTATTGAAATCACAACAATTATATATTAAAAAATCAGTATAAAAACCAGGCTTTTAAGAGACCTACGAGCATTGAAAGTTGACAACATTGCCCTCCTCACCCTAAAGAAATTGCTATCACTAGTACAAAAACCGGAAGTGATGTCACCGGCTGTGCGTGCAACCAAAACTAAACTACTATAGTCATATGACTGTATAAGGTCTTTCCTCAACTAGGACAGGAAGTTGTGAGTTGCACATGCCAAAACGGAAGTGGATACTTTCTTGCCTACTGTTTGACATAATTGTAAAACAGGTTGTCATATACAAATTCTAATTTTACGATATATTGTATGATTGTTCGACACTTGACCCCACAGTAGTCATATAGAGGGTAAAAGGAGCGCACATGCGGTACTTAAAGTAGTGTGTATTTCCTGTTGGCTACCATTTTGACCGGGAGTGACCAAATATGCTGTATTTAGGTATATTTTGGATAACGTTGACTATATGAAGGTGTTGATATTTCATATTTTCTAGTTCCAAACTTCAAGAGAGTGATATTTTGAAAAGAGAAATTGACAATGGTTTGTTCGGGAGAGTATATCTATCACGTCTGCATTAAATGTTTGGGAGGGAAGATAACTTTTGCTGTTCGGTGTTTATTTCCCTCTCCCTACAATTTTCGAGTTTTATTCTATCATTTATTCCCATTTTCGTATTCCTTTGTGTGCATTATTTATTTTTTCACAATCTCTATTTTATTTGATTTTACAGTTATTTTCTCCTTTTATCATTATTTTCCTTTTTCCCAACTTATTTCAATGTTATATCTCCTTTTCATCCCAATCAGAGCAATTTGATTTTTTTCCCGCCAATTTTCTGTTTCAATGGCAACGGTCGCCATTTGGACATTTTTAGGGCCAAAACTCGTTTCTACACATGCTAAGTACTTTCCTATCAAATTTCATTCAATTTGGAGTAATTTGAAATTTTCCCGCCATTTTCTGTTCCCATAGCAACGGTCACCATATCTATCTTTTAAATACCAAAACTCATTTCAGAGTAATTAACTGCATTAAAGTGTTCCGTCAGAAAAGAGGTTGGTTACAGGCCGTCATGCTTTGCGCTCCTGCATCTTCACCACCCTAGTACCAACTACACTAATTCAGTTAATTACTCTGAAACATACCTAAAATATTACACAATGACAACATAATATACTATAGCATGTGTACATTGAAAAACTCCTTTTTATTCAGCTGAAAAAATTTAAAGCCTATTTACAACATATGTTGAAGGAATATAGAGCAGAAATGTTAGTTAATTGTTACTTTGTGACAGAATATAAGTACTATCTTAAGATTACATCTAAAGGAAAAACATTACATTTTTCCCCACTGAACAAATATACCGTATATCGAGTTATTTTCGCGTCGGCTTTTATTCGCGATTTTGGTGCAAAACAGGTCAGTTAAATATTCACTGTGTTTATAATTCGAGTTTTACTGCTTTATCCAGTGCATTTGAATGGGCAGTGAAATTTACGTGGAGGCTAAATTTCGCGACAAATGATCATCCGCGAACATAGCGAAAATTAAAAATACGCGAAAAAAATCCCGATATACGGCAACATGGTTTTTCCTAAATATTAATGACATAAAACTCCTACAACGGGAAATATTATGCAAGTGTTTATATAAATTTATTGTAATGGGACTTTTCTTAACAGCAACAACTCAACTTCACGAAGAAGAAAAATTGCACGTGATTTATTTTTACCCATTTGTACTTTTGTGTTTTTTGAACAATATACATGTAAATGCAATCCAAATACTATATGCGTATTTCGACAATTTGCTTGTCGCTAATTTAGGAAATCAAAAGAGCGCCCTAAAGTGAAACACGATATCGTACGCCGTAGAAGATAACGAAAAGCAATTATTACAGACGATCCCATGGGATTATCATATAGCTATCAAGATTACACGAGTAAAGACTGACATCAATTTTGTCATCCTCAAAACGTCAAACCAGCGAGAACTAAATATTCGTGTGTGGTTTCCTGCGTTGTTAGGGTAGTCAGTTTGACAATCTGATATCTCCGAAGTCATACTTATGTAGAACTGGTAATTCCAATATTTGTTGTTAATTATTCAACATAATTCATCATTGTAAGTGTCAATCAAAGAGAGTGATGCATTGTGAGGTAACTTGTTATTCATCTTTTCTACATAAACAAATTGTTCTGTTACTCATGTTTTCGGGAAATAAGTTAAAATAAAACACGATATATTTCACTTCTTAATAAATATTACAAAAACGTCTTTTCAAAGTGAAGTTTTGAGTGTTTCCCCCCCCCCGGGGGGGGGGGGTGGGTGGGGGGCTCTATTATTATCTGTACCAAGGCTGGTCACCGGAAAAAAATTTCAACCCCCAAAAATAGCACTTTTTTCAAACTATCCCCCCAAAAATAGTTCTTTTTCAAATCACCCCAAAAAATTAGTTGCTTAAAAATATGTTAGAAAAATAACCCCTAAAAATATATACCTGTTGCATTTTTACATAAACAAGATGTGTTTGTGAAACACTACATATGCCCCAGATTCCGAATTTTACCCCTTTTGGACCCCTTTGACCTTGACCTTTGACCTAATTTTTTTTGCATATTTATGTTCCTCTTGACTAGACCTATACACTTGCCAAGTATCAAAAGTCCACCTTATATAGTTCAAAAGTTATAGCCTAGGTTAAAGTTTCGGACGCACAGACAAACAGACAGACAGGACAAAAACAATATGCCCCCCGATCATCGATCTGGGGGCATAAAAAAGAAAAGTGAAATTACATTGACAAAATTTAAAGATTTCCTGTTAAACATCTTATGAAATTAGTTACTAGATCAATGTATTCAGTGTTATGCTGACAAATCAATCAACATTATCGTTTGAGTAAACCCCATGTGTTTATCCATGGTATATTTCTTGATTTTCTATGCAAACAAAACACCCAAAATTATGACATATTTGTCTACCCCCCAAAAAATATTTTACAATCATTAATATCCCCAAAAAATAACTTATAATTTTCTAACCCCCAAAAATAGCTTGGAATTTCTTGAACCCCCCCCCCAAAAAAAAATTAGCAAAATTCGGAAATTTACACCCCAAAAAAATAGTACCAGCCTAGGTACAAAAAAAAATTTGGAGTAACCCCCTTGGGAGTGTTTCATTCCTACTTTTTACATCAAACCAATAATGTCAGCGTATATAAAACGAGTGTTTCGGGTTGATAATTCATGTTTTTGATGTGAAAATTAACCTTTGTACAATATTTAAAATTTATTTCATACAGATTTACAATTTTCACGAATGATTTATTTACGAATTTTAACTGTTGTCAGAATGAAATTTTTTTTTTCATGCTCTCCTATGTATTTGAATCTATCTTTTCAAATAAAATCACTTCTCCTCTGGGTAAAGATATAACTTACCAAAAGCCGTGCCAAATGTAATCAAATGGATAACAGGAAATATCTACGATTACGTTCTCTAGTCTGCCAGGAAACTACACAAAAGACAAATGTAAACAACGACAGGAACCAATGCATGTTCTGTTTCAACTAATCTTTGCTCAAAATATTCGCAATGTACAGAGCATTTGAATCAAGCATTGTCCTGTACGTTCTTGCACACATTTCTCTACTTTTTATTTCTTTTTTTTTGTCACTCCTACATGCTGTTCATAACCAAGAGGAGTAAGAATTCTTCAGTTTTCAGAAATGTTTGAAAGTAGAATTATCCACAAAATATTTTACCCCTGTGATTCTAGACAAATGATTCGTACATGTACCCACTGGAATGTTTATAGGTAAAAGTCTAGATAATGGGAATCATTCACCGCTTTTCCCGGTAGGCGGCGTCGTCGTTCCATAAGGGGTTAACTGAACGTTTTATTTTTCGGCTTGACGCTTTATGAACGTAACCTACGAATAAAGTTTGATCTCTATGCCGTACGTAAATTAAGTAAATTCAAAAATATTAGAAAAAAAGGATTTTTAGCGGATATCCTTTTCTGCATTCTATAAGACAATAAACAGAATATTGGTATGTAGCTAAAATATGATAAAACAAGACTAAAATATCGATCCAAACGGGGTTTTCTACTATTTTTTATATTTTTTTCCCTATTTATCAGCTGTTTATTTTATTTGTTTGTTTGGTTTTTTTTTTGTTGTTGTTGTTTTGTTTTGTTTTTTGTTTGTTTTTGTTTTGTCTTGCATCTTCCCATCTGTACTCCGTCAAGTATGAATGCCGGGGTGATATTCATGCAAAATTTAATATTCTATGACAAAATAAAAATTCGTTTATGTAATTTTCGCTTTTCAAATGGTTTGCTTTTAACTGCATTTAAGAGCCGTATTTGTTGTAATTTTACTTTTATAATCTTCGTTACAAGCAGAATTTGGGTTTGGAAGAAATATCAAGAACATTGTCTTGATTTTCCCCATATTGAACAATTATATACAATTTCTAACGTTAGGAAGAAATACCAAAATTTGCTTGTTCCGATGAGAAAAGGTTCTATAATATATCATCCATTTGGAATGAATATTACCACGGAACGTCTATTTTGTCACATCTGTAGGATCTTCCAATGTTCGTTGTGAAACTGAGGTAGTAATTGCAACGCGACCGTGATTAATGTCAATTCAGTAATTATATAGATCGGAGGTAGGCCCTTACAAGTCGTAATTTAACGAGTCAGATTTTGATCCATTTGCGTTCTCATTCATTATTTGTTCTTATTACAAATAAACAATGAAAGGAAATGGACGACTAAATGTACATTAGACAAAGTCTCCTATAAAAA
>MJUU01073467.1:83661-97152 GCA_002080025.1 Modiolus philippinarum | reverse complement strand
AAAAAGGGCCAAAAAGGGCCAAATTAGGTGTTTTCATATATTGGGCTGTAGAATATTTATTATTCATCGGATTTTGATGGGGTTTCTTTCAGTGTGATCTTAAGGAAATTTCTAATCGGAGGTATGTCAATGGATTTCATGTCACATGTACCGTGAATGAGATAAATGGGTCCCAAAAGGGGGAAATCTCAAAAATCTATTTTTTTTATTTTTTGTCCGATTTTGATGCAGTTTTTTTCATTAGATTCCTTATGAAAAATTAATATGCGCTCAACTTTTATATTTTTGGTAACTTGTTTCCTTTCCCAGCTATGAGGGGCCGAACGGGGCCAAAATTGCAAATTTGCTGATTACCTGAAATTTTTATTTTTCATCGGATTTCGATGGGATTTTTTTCTTTGAATTCCTCTTGATATAAGCTTTCAGAAGTATGTCAACGGATTTTGCGTAGCTCTTACCTTTCCGAGCTACAAGGGATCAAAGGGGCCTAAATTGCAAATTTTCAAAATATGTGAACATCGGATTTTGATGGGATTTTTTTCTTTGAATTCCTCTTGATAGAAGCTTTCAGTAGTTTGTCAACGGATATTGCGTAGCTCTTACCGTTTTCGAGCTACAAGGGGTCAAAGGGGCCTAAATTACAAGTTTTCGAAATATGTGAAATCTTTTATTTTTCATCAGATTTCAGTAGGATTTATTTCTTTGGATTCCTCTTGATGTAAGCTGTCAGTAGTATGGCAGCGGATTTTGCATAGCTCTTACCGTTTTCGAGCTACAAGGGGTCAAAGGGGCCAAAATTGTAATTTTTCGAAATATTTGAAATCCTTATTATTCATCGGATTTCGATCTGATTTTTTTCTTTGGATTCTTCTTGATATAAGCTTTCAGTAGTAAGTCAACAAATTTGGCATAGCTTTTCCCATTTCTGAGCTAAAGGGACCAAAGGGGCCAAAATTGCAACTGATTCAAGCTCTTTATTGTGTCCATTTAATTACTGTATCAAGCTCTTTACTGTGTCCTCATTTATTTTGAATTACACTTGTTTAAATTTCAGTATTCGACATGCTGCGGTCGTATCATGCTGCACTCGGCGTAGCCCTTTATTACCTATTGTACTCTTACTTGAGAAATAATTGGTTGATTCACTTAAAACTTTGTTTTGGGTGTGGTGATGTAACAACATCTTTATACTTTTTCATGAATTTTCAGTTTTTCTTGCAAGCATTATAAGACTTTATTTGTCAATTCCAAGGCGGCTTTTGTCCTTCACTAATTTTGGCTTTCCATTTAGATTATACTAGTAATTTCCCGTTGTTAATCAATGGGAATTTGGAACCCAAACACGAACAACTTGACATCGCAAAAAATAATCAAATTAATATTCAGTTCGTTCTGAATAAAGCCATTCTGAATAAAGCAATCATGATTTGATCGGCCAAATCTGCTGTCCGATCGAAAGTGGAAATCTCAAGAGGAATATAATGACAGTGAAATCATCAACATAAGAACCGCAATAATGTTTCATGACCTTTCATATAAGTTTCAATTAAAACACCATTTATCCATAAATATTTGTTTGGGTTAGAATTAAAATCATAAATGCAACATTTGTAAAAAATAATATAATTCAAATAAAGGATGTATATTTAGATAAATATACGTCCTTGTTCAAATGTAACATAATTTCTTGATAAAACTTGCACCCAGTTTTTAACATGCTACTATTTCGGTGTAAATCTCATTAATTGAATATTTTCATTATTTTACAGTATAATCCTTGTAATATTCGTTAAGACAAATGTTAAATTGTTTTTTGTTTGCATCACTTTTTAAACAAAGAGAGTTAATAATGCTAACTATTATAATATACAAATCGGCCTTCGGGCACCTATCCGGAATAATAATTACTTGGTTAATTGCTAATTAAGAAAACGAACAGATTTGGACTGATGAAATTTTCAATCTACACCACAGTCTCAGACTAATCATACATAAAGTTTAATTAATTGATTTGTTGTCGAGACTCCATGCCGTCTAGAAAATCAGACTTCGTTTTTTTAGTAGTATATAGTATATATCCAAATGTACAGGAAGTTCAGTATTTAGTTATTTATTAGTCCCCTACCGTCTTCGCCGAAGGGGACTTTAGGTTTGCACTCCATCAGTCAGTCTGTCCGTCAGTCTGTCACACTCAGTTTTCCGGACTTTTTTCCCATACTATAAGAGATATTCATCTAATATTTGGTATGCAAGTCTACCACCATGAGTTACAGATCAAGTTCGAGTTGGGTTCTGGTTCATTGATTTTGGACGGAGTTATGGGTCTTTGACTTAGAAAATTGTGCTAAAATATAGGTTTTCCAAACTTTTTTTCTGAACTGTTCCAGATATTAAGCTAATATTTGCTATGAGAGTCTACTGCTATGAGTTACAGAGCAAGTTTGAGTTTGTTTCCGGTCCATTGATTTTGGACGGAGTTATGTGCCTTTGACTTAGAAAATTGTGGTAAAATATAGGTTTTCTGGACTTTTGAGCTCATCTGGCTATGCCAGGGTGAGCTTTTGCCATCACTTGGCGTCCGTTGTCCGTCCGTCGTCTGTCTGTCCGTCTGTCGTAAACTTTTCATTCAAAGATCTTCTCCTCTGAAACCACTGGGCCAATTGGAATCAAACTTGGTCACAATAGTCCTTGGGTGGTCCCCTTTAAAAAATGTATCCTGCAGGTCCGTACCTAATCCAAGATGGCCGCCAGCGGGGAACATAGTTTTAACATTGGACCCTATAGGAAAGACATTCAAAGATCTTCTACTCAGAAACTACTAGTCCAATTATAACCAAACTTAGTCAAAATGGTCCTTAGATAGTCCCTTCCAAAAAAGGTATCCGCCAGGTCCGTACATCATCCAAGATGACCACCAACGGGGAACATAGTTTTAACATTGGACCCTCCAAACAAGGTATCCGCCAGGTCCGTATCTCATCCAAGATGGCCGCCAGCGGGGAACATAGTTTTAACATTGGACCCTATGGAAAAGACATTCAAAGATCTTCTTCTCAGAAACTACCAGTCCAATTATAACCAAACTTAGTCACAATGGTCCTTAGATGGTCCCTTCTAAAAAAGGTATCCGGCATGTCCGTAACTAATCCAAGATGGCCGCCTGCGGGGAACATAGTTTTAACATTGGACCCTATGGAATAGACATTCAAAGATCTTCTTCTCAGAAACTACCAGTCCAATTATAACCAAACTTAGTCACAATGGTCCTTAGATGGTCCCTTCCAAAAAAAAATCCGGCAGGTCAGTACCTCATCCAAGATGGCTGCCAGCGGGGAACATAGTTTTTACATTGGACCCTATGGAAAAGGCATCTCAGAAACTACCAGTCCAATTATAACCAAACTTAGTCACAATGGCCCTTAGATGGTCCCTTCTGAAAAAGGTATCCGGCAGGTCCGTACCTAATCCAAGATGGCTGCCAGCGGAGAACATAGTTTTAACACTGGACCCTATGGGAATATATTCAAAGATCTTCTCAGAAACTCCTTGTCCAATTATAACCAAACATAGTCACAATGGTCCTTAGATGGTCCCTTCCAAAAAAAGTATCCGGCAGGTCTGTACCTCATCCAAGATGGCCGCCAGTGGAACATAGTTTTAACATTGGACCCTATGGAAAAGACATTCTAAGATCTTCTTCTCAGAAACTATTTGTCCAATTAAAACTAAACTAAGCCACAATGGTCCTTAGATAGTCCCGTCCAAAAAGGTATCCGGCAGGTCTGTACCTCATCCAAGATGGCCGCTAGTGGAACATAGTTTTGACATTGGACCCTATGGAAAAGACATTCAAAGATCTTCTCAGAAACTACCTGTCCAATATGTCGTTTTCGAGATCCCTTCATTCCTGCAATGACGTAACATCTTTTATGACGTTCCCAGCGTTTTCAGGTTCACTCACATTTCCGGTTTATTGCATTTCCAACACACACAACGTCAATGCGTCTCAGAAAGCCTACCTTATTTGTTACATTAGGGAATTTTACTTTCCCCGTGAAGATGAGTATTTGTTCAGAATAACGATATTTTTATTTGCACTTTCTTAAAGATTTTTTCCCAGTTCAATCGACGCAAATGCCTAGAAATTGAAGTTCACTTCCAAAGAAAAAAAATCTTGTGTTATCCTGCAGACAGTGCAGTCATGTTGTTGCGCTTCTTAACTTCAAGCTTCATAATGAAATAGAATGAAAAAAATACAACTTTTTACAACATTTTATAAGTGGAACTTGTCCAATAAGATATATAGTTTCCATAACGAGAACTAGTTGATTATGAAATTTCTCACATTGAGTTAAATAAATTTTTCAAATGTTTGAAAGCGAGGCTTGCCGAGCTTTTAAACATTTGAAAATTTATTTAACAAGATGTGAGAAATTTCATAATTAACGTGTTTAAATTTGTGGAAACTTTTTCTCTAATGACTGGACGAAAAACACCGAGGATTGTATTCCGAATGAATTTGGCGGGAAATGTCACGAAACTTGTTCTCCTCTCTAGAGAGGAGAACAAATGTTTCCATACCGTTCAGGAAATGTGAAAACTGGATAGAAATTAGAGAAATTGTTATTTACAACAAGTACGAAGCGGAAGACGTCAAGCACCGCAACGTCACTATTATCACGTGACAAAGTGCTAAAATAAGTATGTTGTCCCGTAGTAGATCTTTATCTCGAAAACGACGTATTATAACCAAACTTAGTCACAATGGCCCTTACATGGCCACTTCCTAAAAAGGTATCTGGCAGGTCCATACCTCATCCAAGATGGCCGCCAGCGGGAACATAGTTTAAACATTGGCTAATTGGACCCTATGGAATATACATTCAAAGATCCTCTTCTCAGAAACTACTAGTCCAATTAGAACCAAACTAAGCCACAATGGTCCCACAATGGTGCTTAGGTGGTCCCATCCAAAAAATGTATCTGGCAGGTCTGTACCTCATCCAAGATGGCCACCATCTGGAACATAGTTTTTACATTGGCCTTATTGATTTTAAGGGGAACCTCTGCCCAAATTTTTGAATTTTTATTTGAATTGTGGTCTGAATGTTTTAATTTCAGCAAAATGTATTACCTTGATTATAAGGGGAACCCTTACCCAAATTTTTTTGAATAGTGTTCTGTTATGGGTTGTAATGGATGGTGGATCTTTGGGTTGCCATGGAAACCAAACAAGAATACTGTAACTTAAGAAAAAAAGTATTCTACTAAATTTTATGTTTTGTGTTTTTCCTATTGGAAATGCCTTTTATCTATATCAGCCATGGTCCAGGTGAGCGATACAGGCTCTTGAGAGCCTCTTGTTTTCTAAACCGTTCCAGATATGAAGCTATTATTTGCTATGAGAGTCTACTGCTATGAGTTACAGAGCAAGTTTGAGTTTGGTTCTGGTCCATTGATTTTTGACGGAGTTATGGGCTTTTGACTTAGAAAATTGTGGTAAAATATAGGTTTTCTGGACTTTTTTTCTGAACAGTTCCAGATATGAAGATAATATTTGCTATGTTAGTCTACCACCATGAGTTACATATAAAGGTTGAGTTTGGTTTCCGTCCATTGATTTTAGACGGAGTTATGGGCCTTTGACTTAGAAAATTGTGCTAAAATATAGGTTTTCCAAACTTTTTTTCTGAACTGTTCCAGACATTAAGCTAATATTTGCTATGTGAGTCTAGCACTATGAGTTACAGATCAAGTTTGAGTTTGATTTTGGATGGAGTTATGGGCCTTTGACTTAGAAAATTTAGGTAAAATATAGGTTTTCCAAACTTTTTTTCTGAACTGTTCCAGATATTAAGCTTATATTTGCTATGTGAGTCTAGCACTATGACTTACAGATCAAGTTCGAGTTTGGTTTCGGTCCATTGATTTTGGACGGAGTTATGGGCCTTTGGATCAGTAAACTTTTTTTCTTTTAACTATTTTTGCTGGTATAACAAAGAATTATTCCACCAGTAGGGGACTTCTGTATTGCCTTGCAATACGATCCACACTTGTTACCACTGGGTCGATGCCACTGCTGATGGACTCTTAGTCCCAAGGGTATTCACCAGCCCAGAAGTCAGTAGTCAGTACTTGGTTCTGACCCGAAATCCGGTTTTATTTTGAAATTTACAGTATCTAAATTTTCATACAAGTTGTTAAACTAAGGGGTATCTCCCTCATGCAAAGCTCTATCCTTAGCTAATTTTGGCTTTCCATGTAGATTATATTGGTTATTTGCTCTATCTTAGCTTTCAAAAATCTTTAAGTTTATGGTCTTCCAAATGTTTAGATTTTATCTGCACTGAAGAGACATAAGTTGTTGAAATGGCAATATGCAGAATCCAAATTTACAGTAAGTTCTATTTAATTATTTAGTGTGCCTTGCTCTTACTCGATAACCCATTGGTCAGTTCTCTTCACACTTGTCTATTGGGGATGATGATGTCATATTTTGTAACCATTCTGTTGTAATTTTAGAGCATATACTGAATTAAAAATGGCCACCAATAGGGAACTTAGCTGAACATTGGAACTTATGGAAAATTTACATATAGATATTCTAGATAATTCATGAATGGAGTTAAACCAAACATACCATGAATGTTACTTTAGGTGTTTACCAAGTTTTTTTTTACTTTGGTACTGATCCTTCATTTAAAATGGCAATCAGCATAAAGATGGCTGCCAGCTGGGAGCATAGTCCATCATTGGACCCTATGGGAAAACACATTCAAAGACCTTGTCTGAGACCACCTGGCCAATTGAAACCATACTTGGTCACAACTGTCCTTTGAAAATTGTTTCTTGCAAGTCTCCATCAAATTAAAGATGGGTGTCAGCAGGGAACATAGTTTGACATTGCACTGTATTGGAAAACACATTCAAAGATCTTCTTCCCTGAAACTACTTGGTGAATTGGAATCAAACTTGGTCAAAATAGTCCTTGGGTGGTCCTCTTTAAAAAAATATGTCTGACAAGTCTGCAATCCAAGATGGTCACCAGCTGAGAACTAAGTTCATGATTTGACTCTATTGGAAAACTTTCAAATATCATCTCCTCTGAAACTACTTGGCTAATTGGAACCAAACTGTCCTTCATTGACTGTCTTTGAAAAATTTGTTCTGCAAATTGGCGTCATATCAAAGATGGCAACCAGGCAGAATGGGATCGTATGGGAATATTCATCTTCTCCTCTTAAACTATCTATCCTATTGGAACAAAACTTGGTCACAGTGGTCCTTTGATGACCCTTTTTGAAAAATGTGTCTACATTAGATTTAAGATAGCTGCAATTGTGAAGCATAGTTTAACATAGATCATCTCCTCTGGCACATTGGGCCATAGTACATCGAGGTCTATTATCATACTAGAAAATGAGACCCTTTATCATGGAGGTTGTTTGTACTGTTTATGCCAGCCTTGGACCTGGTGAGCTACAGGCTCTTGAAGGCCTCCAGTTTTATTAGCTCACCCTGGCCTAAAAGGCCATGTGAGCTTTTGCCATCACTTTGCGTCCGTAGTCCGTCTGTCCATCCATCAACAATTTCAAAAACCTCTCCTCTGAAACTGCTAAGCTAATTGTTACCAAACTTGGCCTGAAGCATCACCAGTTTATGCAGTTTAAAAATTGTGTTTGATTAGTCCGAAGACCAAACAACATTGCCGATGTTGCTAAAAATAGAACATAGGGGTAAATTGCTGTTTTTTGCAAATAAGTCCAATCGTTGCAGATATCAAAAATCTGACAAGACGTGAAAATGATCAGCATAACAAGATCTACCTGTCCTGCAATTTTGAAGAAAATCCGAAAAACCCATCTTGGAGTTGCCCTTTTTCGGTCAATTTTTCAAAAATTTTTGCACTTTTATTTTTTATTTCAAAAAGTGTAACAGATAGAGGTCAAGTGTAAATTGCAAAAATGTTCAGCATATCAAGATCTATCCACCTTAAAATTTTGAACAAAATCCAAAAACCCTTGTAGGAGTTATTGCCCTTTTCTTCACAGAATTTTAAAAATTTTCTTTTTTCATCTTTTTTTTTCAAACTATAGAAGTGTAAATTGATGAAATGTTTGCCATGCTGTCGTTGGAAATTGTTCATTGAATGCCATTTTCAAAATGGTCGCAAAAAAAGGCTGGAAAATTCAACATTGTCCGATTTCAATAAAATTTGGTTTCCAAATAGATATTGCGACTTCAAAACTGATGTTGAACCGCCATTTTTAAAATGGCTGCCAAAAAGGACGGGATAATGCAACATTGTCCGATTTCAATGAAATTTGGTTTCCAAATAGGTATTGATGTTGTTACTTCAAAACTGATGTTTAAAATTGTTTGTAGACTGCCATTTACAAAATGATGTCTCGACTTCAAAACTGGTGGCGAAAGTGGTCCTTAGCAAGAACGCCCAACAAATAAATATAGTAAAACATGATCAGACTTTAAATACAGTTCATGATATTGGTGGTGTTCAAGCTAACAAAGTTGGAGAGATTGAAGTTCTTGATTGTGGCAAATGATAGCCAGGTAAGCGATACAGGCTCCTGTGAGCCTCTGGTTTTTGGAACATATAGCTATATATAGGTTAAGGACTACAATTTAAATATCTTAAAATTAGAAAAATCTGAGATTATTATTAGGCTTGATCCACCTTAAAATAAAACTATACAAGAATGATCTATGGATCATTTTTCACTGTCTCCAAAGGGCAGCCAATTACTCCCACTCACTGAACAATCAAAATGGAAAGTGCAAATTTAAGGAAGTGTGGACAAAATACAGATGAGGACACAATACAAGTAAGGACAAAATGATGTAATCCTTAAGAAATAATGGAAACATATCAGCAAACAGGAAGTAGATACAGTCGAACTTCGATGGCTCGAACACCCAAGAGACCAAAAAAAACAGTTCGAGAAAGAGGGGTGTTCAAGCTATTGAGGTCAAACTGTGTTAACTTCGAACATAGGGTCTAGAAAAAGGGTTCCAGATATCCATGGTGTTCGAGTTATTGCTGTTGGAGCCATCTTAGTTCCACTGTAAGTGATAAAAGTCAAAGGGAAGACACAATACAACTTAATATACCAAAGCTACAGACCAAATATCAAATCATTATAGACCTTTTCACTATAACTGCAGGTCAGTCAGTGGGCATGTGTAACATAAATATCCGGACGGTGAGGCTTGAGGTAGAACAAAAGAATTAGCCGTCTGGAAGTTTTTACTGAGTGTGCTCATGTACTACCCCGCATTTACCATGAAAAGGTCTATTACATACAAAAGCTGAGAAATCCTTGATGAAAAAGTTTAATTTATGACTATGATTGAAAAATAGCAAAGTTAACTTATGAAGATGATTGAAAAAAATGCAAAGTAATTGGCAATCAGGAAGTAGATGAGTGACAGACTTGAAAGAAAGGGGAAACATGGTACAACACATCATACCTAGGCTTCAGACCAAATATCAAATCATTACTATACATACACAAGCTGAGAAATCTTTGACACAAAATTTTAATATATGGCTGTCGAAAATCAAAGCTATTGTTACATGGTACAACTCATTATACCAAGCTTCAGGCCAAATTTCAAATCATTACTTCATACACAAGCTTAGTAACCCTTATACAAAAAATTTCAACAAGAGCTGTCGCCAAATGGCATTAAGTTATACCCCACTCATAACCCTGAATCAATATGGCAAGTACAAATTTAATTATATGTAGATACAATACAGGTTTGGACACCGTATTAGTGCAGGCCAATATATGTATGGACACAATGATTTCTGCATGAAATAAACAATGTGGTAACCAAAATGTCTCAAAATGCATCCAGCAATTTGGAATGGCTGTATAAAACTAGTGACAAGAGTTTTTATCCTTTACCATTGAAGAGGAAAGCATAAAAATTGATGGGTGTTCCATGGAACACTTGTGTCGCCTGCACTACAGAAGAGCCAATTTTGGCCATGTGAACCTCTAAAATCTGTAAAATCAAAATTGTAAGTATCAGGTGCACAATTAAATCAAGCGATCAACAAATTCTGAAAGGTTGGTTGGAATATGACTTACAGTTTTGAAAGAATACCACAGTAACAAACTAAATTAACAAATGAGCTATTTAGGCTCAGTGAACCTCAAAAATCTTTTAAATCAAAATATTACATATCAGATGCACAACAACATCAGGTGAACAACATATCCTGCAAGTTTGGTTGGAATCTGACTTATATCTATGATGGAGTTGAGGATAAACTAACCAAAATAACAAATGAGCAACTTTGGCTCCATGAACCTCTAAAATATATAAAATAAAAATTATAAGTATTAGGTACACATCTACACCAGGTGAACAACATATCCTGAAAGTTTGGTTGGAATTTGACTAGCAGTTTTAAAAGAGTGGGGGATTCAAAAACTGACAGACTCACAAATGAGCAATTTTGGCTCCGCGAGCCTCTAAAATCTGTAAATTCAAAATTCAAAGTATCAGGTGCACATCTGCATCAAGTGAACAACATATCCTGAAAGTTTGGTTGGAATAGGACTAGCAGATTTGAAGGAGTTGTGGATTCAAAACCGACAGACTCACAAATGAGCAATTTTGGCTCACTGAACCTCTAAAATCTGTAAAATCAAAATTCTGAGTATCAGGTGCACAACTACACCAAGTGAACAACATATCCTGAAAGTTTGGTCGGAATCGGACCAGCAGTTTTGAAGGAGTTGCGGATTCAAAAACCGACAGACGACGCAGGACGGCCACGTAAGACGACGGATAGTAATCCCTATGTGTCGGCTCTGCTTACAGCAGGCGACACAATGAAAACTAGAAAATCTTTCTGTAAGACAATGATGCTCCGCCAATAGATTTATTGGAAAAGATAAATAGTCAATTGACATAAAATTAGTTCCCCACAGTCATTGAATTAAGATGGAACCAGAAATTGCTGTTACAGATGATTGATGAATATTTCAGATGATTTTTTCGATAAATATTTGTTGAGTATTAAATGGATCTTAACAAAAATATTGCAACTAAAGTCGATGAAGCATAAAATATAGGTCAAATTATATATGAATTATGTAGCTCATAACCACGATGATTAATTTGATGAAATATCATAGTAATGTAAAATGTAGATAATAAATGGACCTAAACCAACCAATTTAGCAAAGTCATTCAAGCAAAAAATGTCCGTCCTGGACACCCAATTACTGGAGATATGGGTGGTTATCTTCTAGATGAATATTGCAGTGAAATATCATGATGCCACAATACATGATAGTTGAGAAATAGTCCTAAATGCAAAACTTGACCAAAGTCGCTGAAGCGTTAAATGGAGGTCAAAGCCACCTAATTGTTAATGATTTGGGTAGAACTCATGAAGGCAAGTAATTTGATGAAATATTACTGTCTTATACATTGTAGTTGTTGAGAAATTGAATTAAATGCAAAATTTAACCAAAGTTACTGAAGCATAAAATGTAGGTCAAGGCCACCTAATTGTCAATGATTTGGGTAGTACTCATCAAGGCAATTATTTTAATGAAATATCACTTTCTTATACTTTGTAGTTGTTGAGAAATGGACTTAAATGCAAAACTTAACCTAAGTCACTGAAGCATAAAATGTAGGTCAAAGCCACCTTATTGTCAACAACTTGGGTAGTACTCATCAAGGCAATTAATTTGATGAAATATCTTGGTCTTGTACTTTGTAGTTGTTGAGAAATGGACTTAAAGGCAAAACTTAACCAGAGTTAATTAAGCATGAAATGTAGGTCATAGAGTCAAACTACCTAAGGAACTATGTAGCACTATCAATGATCTACCCACTGACCTATTATAATTGTTCTACCTCTTAGTTTCTGAGAAAAATACTTAAACGCAAAACTTAACAGGACGTACGGACGGACAAGGGCAACACTATATGCCCCTTCAACATTCATGGGCAGGGCATAAAAATTCATGATTCACAAAATTTTTTGATTAAGTCCATATTCCGTGAAACAGATAGTACACATATGATGGAACTCAAAAAATGAAGTTCCTTACATCTAATTATATAGATGATGCATACCAATTTTGAAATCAATCCCTTCACTAGCAGATGAGAAACAAGAGGCTCTCAAGCGCCTATATCACTCACCTGGGCCATGGCTGACAAAGAGAGATGTATTGTATATCCCATAAGGTCCAGAGTTTAAGCTATGTTAACTGCTAGAAGCAACCTTGGATTGGAATTCAAAATTTAGCAGAATGATTTTTTTTTCTAAAATTTCAGTTTTCTTGTTTAGTGTCAATGGTAACTGAAAGCACCATCATCCATTAGCCCATATCAGACCCGCATTCATAAAAAAATTTGGGCAGGGGCTCCCCTTATAATCTATAAAATACATACATGTATTGCTGAAATTAAATACACTTTGAGCCCTCTTTAAAAAAAATGAGCAGAGGTTGCCCTCATAATCTAGTTTATACATATTGCTGAAACTGTAAATAAAATATGTAGCGGTATTCTTTTTTTTCTCAAATTTCAGTTTTTTTGTCTGGTTTCCATGGCAACTAAGAGCTCCTCCATCCATTACAACCTAAATCAGACCACAATTAAAAACAAATTTGGGCAGGGGTTACCCTTATATTCAAAGTAATACATATTGCTGAAATCAAAGCATTCAGAGACCCAGTAAAGAAGAAAAGTGGTTTAGATTGTCCTCATAAATTGCTGTAATTATAACATGTTTGAAAAGAAAATCAAAATTATAACCTCCCTTAGTTTATCTCCCTTTTTGAAAATTTTCATTTTTATTATACCTATCTTTAAATTATAAACACTCCCTAAAAATGTGTTAATGTACATAATTAGATCTATTTGATATATATAGTACAAGTTCTAGTAATAAAAAGAATATTTCTGTATGAACAATAAAACTTTTGTAGCTAATTTTGTTATTGAATCATTTAAGCCTTGAATGTGTTTCATTTTTAACCATAGGTGTACCCTTGTACTGTAAGGACATAAGAACTCTTTTTGGACAGGACCATCCAACCACAATAAAGTTTGGCTCTATAACTGCACTTGACTAGTAGTTTCTGAGCAGATCTTTGAATTCATTTTCCATAGTGTCCAATTGAAACTATATTCCCCGCCGGTGGCCATCTTGGATGAGGTACGGACCTGCCGGATACCTTTTTTGGAAGGGACCATCTAAGGACCATTGTGACTAAGTTTGGTTATAATTGGACTGGTAGTTTCTGAAAAGATCTTTGAATGTCTTTTCCATAGGGTCCAATGTTAAAACTATGTTCCCCACTGGCGGCCATCTTGGATTAGGTATGGACATGCCAGATACCTTTTTTGGAAGGGACCATCTAAAGACCTTTGTGACTAAGTTTGGTTTTAATTGGACTGGTAGTTTCTGAGAAGAAGATCTTTGAATGT
>MJUU01073467.1:50618-83656 GCA_002080025.1 Modiolus philippinarum | reverse complement strand
TCCAATGTTAAAACTGTGTTCCCCGCTGGCAGCCATCTTGGATTAGGTACGGAACTGCCGGATACCTTTTTTAAAGGGGACCACCCAAGGACTAATGTGACCAAGTTTGGTTCCAATTGGCCCAGTGGTTTCAGAGGAGAAGATCTTTGAATGAAAAGTTTACGACAGACGGACAGACGATGGACGCCAAGTGATGGCAAAAGATCATCCTGGCATAGCCAGGTGAGCTAAAAAAAACACTGCAACAAAGATTGAAACATATTAACAATAATCCATACCACTACAAAAATTCACCTGGCAAAATGCCTCTTTCTGGGATCTTAGTCAAAAACGCATCTGTAAGATTAAAATGATGGAATATATTTGGTACTGGAAAGCAACCAATCATGGCAAGTGTTTTATTTTCGCTATCTTCGCGAGAGTGAAAATATCACAAAAATAAATCAAGAATATTTCTAATTCTTTGATAAATATATCAAGAAAACTAGAGCTGTCGCCGAATGGCAACCAATCATGCCCCCGCTCATTGAACCCTAAATCATCAGGGAAAGTGCAAATTTAAGTGTGTGTTGACACAGTACAAGTATGGACACAATGATATGCCTCTCCTTTTTCCAAAATACATAAAAGGGAAGTTCTGAGCCCGAATATCAATTCTATGGGTGCTAGGTAATCTTCCTGTGAAGTTTCATCCATTTTGAGGCACTTTGAATTTTCCCGCCTTTTTCCAGTTTCCATAGCAACGGCAGCCATTCTGAAAATTCTGAGACCCAAAATCATTTCTATGGGTGCTAGGTATCCTTCTTGTAAAGTTTCATCAAATTTGAAGCACTTTGAATTTTCGCACCTTTTTTCAGTTTCCATGGCAACGGCGGCCATTTTGAATAATCCAATAGATATGTGTGTGCACATCTACTTATTGTAAGTTAGATTCCTTTGAAGTAGTTGGAATTTGTTTGCAAACTTTCTAAAAAAACATGAATAGTTGTGTTTTTCATTCAGACGGACGGACGAACGATCGAACGGACGGACAATGGTAAAACAATATGCCCCCCGACTTTTCGTCGCAGGGGCATAAACATAGTTCCATTTGCTTGATCTTACCTTGTATTCATAGGGATTTTGTCCCATGTACATTTACTGCATATCCTTTTATTTGTTCATAAACAGAAATAAAATATTACAAAAAGTGCTCACTCCAAAGTTCTCAATGTGCACTATCAGCCAAGTGCGAATCGAAGAGATCATTATCATAGTCTAAACAATAGATGTGATCCTGATAAATAAATTATTACTGTAATAAAATTAATAATGTTTATTACAGTAATAATGATTTCTTCAACAATATTGCATATATTGTAGGTACTCCAACTAAAAATTTTTTGAAGCAAAGTTTAATTTATCAATTTTCATTGCACAAAGACATGATGATGACATGGTGCATGAAGACACACGTTAAGAGCCGTATTTAAATTACAACCTATTCAACTGCAGTTTCAAATAGATTCATGAATGCACATAAGTGCACAGCAATTTTAACTTTTACTTGTTTTTGCAGTTTTCTTGAATTTTTGTCGTAGTTATTCTTAATTAGTGGTAAAAGCGCTGTAACTCCAAAATATTTTGAACCAGTTTTTCCTTAGCTCTTAAAAGAATGGGTAATTGCGAAGAAAAAATACCGGAAGTGGACAAATTATATTTTTTCAATGATGTTAATTTATCCTTAATCTAAATTTTTCGGAGATTAAAAGCTTAATTGCTTATTATTGAAGCAGATAACTATCTATTTGCACCATTATATTCATCTATTGCGAACATTCAATTTTTTGTTGGAGTACCTATATATTGCTTGACTATAATAATGATCTCCTCGATTCGCACTTGGCTGATAGTGATGTGGTACTAAATGGAAGATAAAGTATCCACAAAAATAAGTTAGTCTACAGTTTTTAAACAAGAGGACTATAAATTCAGTGTCCACATATGTTGGAGGAAGGTTTCTGTGAAATATTTTTTGTTGTTGAGATATCAGTATATCACATGCTAAAAAAAAGCAGAAACGTTTTACACGAGTCCTATACCAATTTTCAACAACTGCATGCAACTTAGATTCATAAATTATTAATAGAACTATGTTTTTTAATATTTATTTCATTAACAAACAATTAAATACATGTAAAACCTCACAATAAAACTCATTAATATCCAATACAATATTAAGACAAAAACACCATCTTAATCTATCATATTCAAACATAACTGCATTATGGGTAATACATTAATTTTTATTGGCTGATGGTGATTTATACAATATCACTTATTAAAAAAAATGGTTGTTAGTAAAGCCAGTCTAAAGTTTCTAAAAAAAAGGGGGGGCGAGTTTGTGAATTAATCATTGCAGATGATCTAAATCAGAAATAATTGATTTTCACACTTAGTTCTTATACATATATTAACATAATTTCAATTTCTTTCTTTTACCTATAAAATGGTAAGGGAAACGAAATATGACTTTTATACCTTTCCAAGTTTTTTGTCATTGTAAATGGACAATAAAGTGTGTTCAGTTCCACGCAAAAATATTGCAACAATTGCAATTTTTCTGTGCATTAAATATCAAAGTAGTCTGGCTTGACATGCAGTTTCCTCTATAATTAGAAATATATAGGATTAGTAGTTTATCAATATAACATTAATTGAATATGTATCAATGTTTTACATTTAAATTATACAGTCAACTCCATTTAATTGCTGCTGATTCACAATGGGGCGGATTCATAACTAAATGGGGCGACAAAAAAACAGTTCAATGGGGCGGCACAAAAGTATACAATGAGGGGGATTTCAAATTAATCAAAGGGGCAGAAATAACATATAATATGATAATGTTGTCATGTATTTGATTAAGTATAAAAAAAATAACAAACAAAATACAACCACTTTTCCAGTATACTGAACAATTTTGGACCATTGTAAACCATCAAAATGTAGCACATTCTTGTGTGTGTCTGTTCTGGAATAAAATTCATGAATTAAAATCTTCAGTGTTTGGTTGTTCTTTAGTTTCCCATTTGTTGAAATAAATATCTATTCAATCTTTGCTCATTTGTTGCCCATAATTGAAACCTTTCTATGTAAACAGAACAAATACAGTTTGTGAAAACGAAAGACCATTGACTATATGAACTGTGAAACATTCAAGTTGCTATATACACTGCACTAGTGAGACCTCTAATCTGCCATACGAAGGTCAAACTATCATCATTAGCCTACCGGCGATCAAGGGGCGATATGATAGAACTTTATAAGATCTTAACTGAAAAATATGATGAACAAGTTGCCACTTTTTTACCTCTCCGGGAAGATTCCAACACACGTTGGCACAATTTGAAATTATACAAAGACAGATCAAGATTAGACATCAGAAAATATTCATTTACACTATTGGAAGGACAGCTGATATTTGGAATAATCTACCATCATCAGTAATTAATGCACCATCAGTAAAATCATTCGAAGGAAGACTTGATAGATTTTGGGAAAATCAACCTAGAAAATATGNAAGGGTTTTTTCCCTATTTTGTTTCTAGCTAATAACTGTGTCTAGCTTCTTTTTGTGTCCATCTAATTATTGTGTCAAGCTCTTTACTGTGTCCACATTCACTTTAAACTACTTTTGTTGAAATTTCAGTGGTCGACATGCTGCGGTCGTATCATGCTGCGCTTGGCGTAGCCCTTTATTCCATTTTGTCACCAGTAGGTACACAAACGTTCATTACATGTTATTTAAATAAACAGGTAAAAAGAAATATCATCCGCCCCATTGTAAACTTTATTTCTGCCCCATTGTATACTTTATTTTTTGACAGAATCCGCCCCAATGTATGATGGCCTTAATTGCATACCTCTTAATAGAATATTTCTTTTAATTGCATACAATTCTGCTGCACAAAACCAATAACCATATGCTTCTATATTATTTATTCCTTTTAATTGCATATTGAATAGTTAAGAAATTTCTGTTAATTGAATAATTTCATTTTCAAATCAAGACATGTTTTGTGAAATTTAACATTAAAAGAATATATTTTTAGCAAATTGTTCTGAAAAAAATAATTAAAATGAGAAATCTAATTATGAAATGTCAAATCAATTAATAATTTTGTAAACACAGACTGTAACCTCTGTGTTTGTTTAATGATTTAACTCATCATTTGACACTTTTCAAGTTAATTGACATGTTTTTACAACAAGATTGAAAACTGCTCTTAATAGAATATTCCTGTCAATTGCATATTTTTTCCTGACAAATAAGGTATGCAATTAACAGGAATCCACTGTATTTTATTTTAGATATAAATAAATTGAGACACTTTATTTATAAATTGCAGCAGTTAGACAATTATTGATCACAAAACTACTTCCAAATTTCTATAAGAAACTACATGCCTTTCCCGTTTTAATGAAAATCAGCCCAGAAATTCTTTAAACAGATTAATATCAAATGCACAAATAAATTTCAATTTGTAATACCTTTTGCATGTCACTGTATTGAGACATTAAAAAATAACCATAATTTTCAGCCAATTAGCTCAAAGCACTGACTTCTAAAAATCATGCACAGGATAATTTTTATATTGATTTTTTTCTTTTGTTTCTGAAGAAGAAGGAAATCAAGAAATTTTGAATATAAGGGAATTACTTTTGGTCCTATTTGCATACAAAATGTTTATTAATATGCAGTACAATGTACTTAGAATATCAATGAAATTTTACACTTAATAAAAATTTTACCTTTTTTACAATACATTTTAACAAATATACAAAATAAATACCAGTTAACAAGCGCCTTGTAAACAAATTATTATTCATAATAATTCATGCCATTTATACAGACAATACTGAACAATTATATCCCGCTGAAGAGGTAAATTAACCAAGATGATCATTTGAGGTGAAATTTGCATTTTAGGGTAATAAAATACATCGATACAAAAAGCCATAATAATTTTATTGCATAGTTCAATTATGATGTCTTGAAGTGAGACGTTTCATGCTTTTGTTAATATTTTTACATGTCATTATCCTATAATTATTCACTGTAATGTATCTGTGAAGGGAACAAGGGGCACACAGGTAAAATGAACCCAAATAAATTTTCAAGCCCATATAACAATGTCATTCTTCAATGTTTAAAATTTATATTTATAGCATTTAACATTGTCTTTGCTACCAATGTATGGTTTTATATCACCTTTTCGATGTAACAACTTGAATTGAAGGATTGGTCCAAAATTTTCACTTCAGCAGCAGAATATTTAAACACAGTAATTTTAATCCACATTCTGTACAATAATATACATCATTTATTCTGATTTAATACAACAAACTGCTTTAATTTTCAGAATGTGGATAAAAATTTACAATTCTTTTCAATTAACAGACAAAACACAGTCACAAAACAAAAATGTATTCATGTTTATGTAGCATTCACAGCAAACATAAATTTTACCATATTAAACATCTTTTCTACAAGAATTGTCAGACTATGAAGAATTACCTCAATTTATAAATGAGACTGTCTTTTACTGGGAGAGTACTTTTTAATTTGATTTAGATAAATTTTCAATGATTATTTTGGTTGGCTTTAAAGCACCTAGTTTTTTACCAACAACAAGTGTTCATACTTACATTTGTCAGATCAAAAATTAATCGAAACATAGAGATATATTTACACAAACCATGAAATCGGCATCCATGAATTTTGAATACTTCAGAGTATTTGAAATATTCCATAATGAATAAGAATTCATGTAGCATTAAATTAACAATACACAGACTGTGTCCATGGAGGAAAGTCTGTAAATTGATTAATTCATTAGTATTCATAAATATTCATCATAACTTCATACAAAATCTGAGATCATTGAAGTTTTTCAATATCTACATGAATAGTTTTAATCTCTCATGTTTGAGGTATGGTGTAATATTTGTTTTTCTCCTATTCTCAGTGGTTGGTTAAATGTGCATGTGACTTTTTAACCAACAAGCGTTTGTTAAATTTGTGGAGAGATTTCCAGCCATTTTAGATTTTTTTGTGTTTTACAAAAATTTCATGGTAGAAAAAAATTCTCATTCAGCTAGGTCAAGAGTTAAAAATATTTCTTCCCTCTTGATAGTAAAATTTGGATTTAATATGCTCACTACAGCTCACATCTTGAAAATCAAAATTTTATGATCTCGAGGGAAGAAATAAGCCAGCATGTTAAAATGGAAATTCTACTATCGTGAAGGAAGAAATATTTCTAACTCACTCCGACCTGAAGAAGAAACTAAATTTATTGAATGAATGGGCCATTTTATCTCCCTTTTGACTAGAAATATGTAATTTGTAAATGGATGTTGGAAGATATAGTTAGATATATAAAATATCAATATAGTTTATTGATCTATCTAGATATATAAAATATCAATATAGTTTATTGATCTATCTTATGCAGGATACCACTTTTTCTATATATTTTTCTGGTTGATCATTAGTTCGTTTTCCAAAATTGATATAACTTAGCAACATTCATAACCCAAATATTATGACAATAGAAGCAACCAGCATATAAAAAGCTGTTGGACACAAACATGTAAAAAGAAAATATGCATACCTGCAAACTTTTTAAAACGCTCACGGCATTTTGACAAATGAAACCAAAGTGACTTTAAGTACATATAATATGTATATGTATGATGAGCATCTTCATGACATTATAATCATCACTATAAATAAATTTTATAAATAAAGAAAGGCATAACTGCTGTTTGAAAATTTTCAGATTTGATGCTCTCATGAGGGAGTCCCTACATATATCACGCAATTTGCACAAGACTAACTCCGTGCAAATTTTCAGCATTGACCTTTGATCTTTTCTTTATTTCCTTTGATCTTTGTCTTTTTTGTTAAATATCACACATTTACTTCACTAAAACTTGGCAGCACTGATCAATAGTAAAAGTTGGCAGGTATGACTTTATCACAAAAAGACGTAACAACTCAGAAGAATTGTACATCACTGAATTTTGACTCATTGTATGTAATTTCAAACGTAATTAAGTCGCCAAAGACTTGATTATGAAATCTTCATATTACAGGAAATTGATTAATTTAGTGATACACAATTCTTACCACAAAACATACAAGGCCGTAATAAAATAATTCCTTGATTCTCATCCATTTTTCCTCAAAATTTGGAGCGGGCGAACAAATTCTATTCATATCTTTTATCAAATTTGGGGAAATATGTCATCATTTTAAGAGAAATGTCCCAAATTGGCAAAAAAAAAAGGCTGAAAAAAATTGGGGCGGGGATGAGAATCTATATTTTTTATCATGGCCTAAATCTCCATTTATAATACATAATATCCATATACATTGTTTGTACTTCAAAATAATGTTCAGACCACTACATTTTATATGAAAATAAATATACTTGTAAAAATTATCAAAAACATATGAGACTCAATGAAAATAATCTTTCATCTACAGAATGCTGTTAGCCATCTTGAATAATAAACAATTTGCAAAACAACACTTTTTACTGGACCTTGCTAGGTCTTTTGCAGATGCATTTGTTTCCTTTCATCTTTGGAAGTTTTAACAAATTAAATTCTTTTACAATTATCAAAACTTGAAGCTTTCTTTCGTAGATAAATTTTTTTGATGTTTATTTTTCTCTCCCTATTTTTTGAACAAATGAAAATGTTAAGTTTATATCAAAGTGATACAAATGACCGATACAGCTACTTAAGCTCATTCAATTGACAAGTTCTACAGCACCACCATTTTTTTCAAATTTAGCACATAATCGTTCAAACAATATTAAAGCCTTTATTGAAAAACTTTACAAAATAAAAAAAATGTAAATCTACAAAAATAAACAGTACTTATTTTGAAAAATTCATATGATGGCACAAATATGAAAATGGCAAAAAATTCTGAAGTAGTTGTCGACTGTGTTCTGAATCGTGGTTCTTTTTTTTTTTTGTTAAACTTTTCACAATATAACTTACGGTTTATTATACACCTGCAACTACAGCATGCAACTTACATGTAAAATATGTATAACCTCAAAACATAACAAACATCAATCAGAAAATGGAGAATCTTCAATATTTGTTTAAGCACGGAAAGTGTATAATACAGAGAAAAATTTTACAACAAATTTTTCAAACATCAATTAGAAAATGGAGAATCTTCAATTTTTGTTTCAGCACAGAAAGTGTATAATACAGAGAAAAATTTTACAAGAGCAAAGTATATTTTAAAGACCTCTTAGTTAAGTTTTCATCAATTTAAAATCTAGTTTTCAGTACGTGTCATGAGGTGAATGTTCTAGTACACTTCAAGTTAATTAATAGTATACATTCATCAATTTATCATTGATGACCAAAGGGTGAAAAACAATATATTTTATAGCTTCCAGTTTAATTTTTGCCATTTTAAGATATTGTTTATGGTTGTTATGTGGCAGATGTTACAGTACACTTCAAGCTAAGTAATGGTTTGTTGCTATTATGAGTCTGATGTCTTCAACTGGTAAAATTATCTTGTGTTTTTGTCTTCTTATTCTGATTTAAGACAATTTTCTGTCATGTAAAACAATGTATATGACAACATAGAATGATTTGCAATATTTTGTATTTCCACATCTGTATACAGACAGGCAAAATGAAAAATTGAATTTTGAACATTTATTTTATATGAAATTAATTTTATCTGTCATCAAAAGACAGCTTTTCTTCCATTTCCTAATAAAGAAGTTTGTTAAAAAAACAACAACAAATGACTAAAATACGTAAAAACAATATCTAATTTAAAATTAGTGGCAAAATATTATGTCTTTTGTGTATAAAGTTAATTGCTTTGTATCTAGTGGACATAAAAAATAAATGTGTATAACAAAGAAATAATCTCAGTATCCCACATGTAAAAATAGATCCTCCTTGTTCCACATTATCACAGCAATTCTGTTTGACTATCTGTAACAAACAGAAATAAACACAGAAATTATACTATACATTTATGTAAGTACAGTGGAACCTGTCTAATCAGACACAGCATGGGACCACAAAAATATGTCTGATTTCACAGGAAGTTGGAATACTCAGGTCAAGATTACTTAAAAAGCTGACTTTGGGATCCAAAAATTATGTCGGATTTGACAGGATTTCGGAATACTCAGGTGTCGGATTAGACAGGTTCCACTGTACTCTGTTTGGCGGAGGCACAAATATAGAGTAAAACCTCAACATATTTCCTAAAATAATAATCATCAAGTGACCCAAAAATGCAAGAAATATGTGTTTTGGATACAAGATAAAGACTTTGGAAAATAAAATATATAAGAAATTATGTTACAATTTTGTTACTTTCAAAATTCTTGGGATTTCTCTAACACACTGATAATTCCAATTATTACATCCTAAAACTGTTTCCACTTTCACTCTGAACATATTATTTTATTGGGAACCAAAAGAAGACCAATAATAAATCCCATACAGAACTGAAAAATTGAGATGCCAACTATTTCAATTTTTCCAAAATAGTTATAATTTTGTCTGCGAAATAATTTCATTTTCATCCTTTCAAGGCCAGTGCTATTTTTAAGTCCGGAAAAATCACTTGTTGCCTTGACAACTATTTCAAACTAAATTGACATCAATTAGTTAAGAGATTCAGCTGTTTTTCTCAGTTCACAGGTTTAAAAAAAACTGTTTTTGTAGTCATAAAAAAAACAACATGACTAGAGCTGGGACTATGGATTGTAAGCTTTTATTTTTTTCATCTTATGTATATCTGATATAAAAGAAAAAATATTTTTAAAATTTTCAGGTGCTGCTCAAATGAGGCGACATCTATGGTAAAAGTAAAGCTCATAACCAGCTAAAGAAAGAAATGTAATACCTTTACTTCAGTGCCATTTCAGCTGTGTCCATCTTGCTTTGGACCTGTTCCAGCATTTTTTCCACAATTTCCCACAAACATGACTCCTTTGGGTAATCATTGTCCACTAAGTTTACAAGGTAATGGCTGTCATGAATATGATTGATAATTTTTCTAGAGTCAGAATCTTCTGGGTAGATTGCACCCCATGTTTCTTTCCACAATCCAAAAGCTTCATCCTGCAGATTGAGTTGTTGAAATTCATAAGAATTATTGCTTTTGTAGGTTGAATAAATTATCATCTGTATCAATGATGTATTCATAAGTTGCCAAATAATGAGAAACGTCAGTCGGTTATCTCCCTGTACCAAGTTAGTTATATATGTCAGGTCAGTTATCTCAATGTACCAAGTTAGTTATATATGGTAAAAGTGGAGATAATTTTTGATTTCAATATTAAAAGAGACTATTGATATGCTGATTAAAATTATCTCCATTTTGACCACATATAACTAACTTGGTAAGGGGAGATAACCGACAAATCTTTCTCATTGATCTTTCTGTTATAACTTGTTCGTTTAACAAAAAGTAGTTTACAGAAAAAATACCCTAATCCTCTTTCATGTCGCAAGATACAAGCATATCCTTTTTATAATACTAATTATAACGAGAATGACTAGTTTACCGTATAGCTTTGGCATCAGTACATCCCATATACATGTCTTTCCCTAACACAATTTTCGATTCATAAAAATTGATGGCATCTAAAATTTAATAACCCTCTTCAGGGAATAAATCACGAGATTTGGCAACCGCGAAAAATTATCCGCTATACTGTACATCATTTTCATTTTTCTTTTTTTTTCCTGCAGGCACATTTTTTTTTTTTAATTTCTGGAAACAAGATTTAATAACATCCACATATGTAGAAAATTATGTTTCAAAAATTTCAAATTACAAATTAACCCTTACCTTCCATGTTTGGAATGCTATTGGATCGACTACTGTAGGCTGTATAATCTCCTTACCAGGAAATACACCCCATGTAACAGCTATCGGACAGGACAAGTCACAATTTGTGTAATCATCTTCACCCTAAAATACAAAGTTCTCATTATAAAAAGAGTTCATCTTCCTTCTAAAAAGTGTGTAACAGGAATAGATATGAATTTGCTGAACTAACAAACAAAGTGGAAGTGGCCAATCTAAAGCAAAAATACCACTAATTAACAAAGGACAGTTCCATCAATAGTGGATATCGGCTTTAATTGTCTGTACTTATTGTTTACTGTTGCTAAGAGACTATATTACATCACTGACATTTACCTATATCTCTTTCATGTTGTCTACCTCTGACTGTTCAATGATATTTTTATACCCCACGCAACGAAGTTGCGCAGGGTATAATGTTTTTGACCTGTTCATCCGTCCGTCAGTCCTGTTCTTGTCATTGAAACTCCCCTGTAACTGCTTAACGGATTGCTTTCATTGATTGTTGGTCATGATGTGTAGATGTGCATACTATACCACCATATTGATTGGATAATTTTTGTGGGAGTTATGGGACTTGTGACTATTTTCAGTTAAAATACCAAAGTATCATCTTGTCACTGCAACTCCTCTGAAACTGCTTAATGGATTGCTTTCATATTTGGTAGGATTGTTGGTCATGATGTGTAGATGTGCATACTATACTGCCTTATTGATCGGATTATTTTTATGGACTTAGACTATTTTCAGCTAAAACACCAAAGTATCATCTTGTCACCGCAACTTATCTAAAACCCCTTCAATTATCTTGTGCAGAATGATTGTGCATATATCAAAGATATCAAAATTGCACATGCTACTTGGATTTTGATTTTTGATCGTTTTTGACAATATTACACATTGATGAACTTTGCCATTTTTATGTATGATATTGCTTATAGGGTACTTTTGGAGTTCAATAATGCAGGATTTTCTGATATGTAGAGGTGTGGGGTATGTAAGCTTGCTCACTTAGGTTCTTTGATTTTATTTCATCCTACTTTTCCAGTCAGAATTTCCAATCCCATGATCATGACACTTTCCATACCCCAAAGTGATTATCTATTGACAAACTTGTTCTTGTCTTGGTATAGATGAACTATTGCTGAGTTAAACAGTATTCAATCAATCAATATGATATTTAATTATGTAAAGCTAATAAAAGTCATCTATTAATTCATTTCTAGCAGTTTTGTCAAAATTGTATCTTTATAAAGGATTAAAAACTACTTTTAAGCTAGAGGAATACCTAAAACAATTGAAAAATTTTAATAGTCGTCAACTGATCACAAAATTTCGAATTAGTGATCATAACCTTGAAGTAGAAGTAGGAAGATATAAGAAAATACCTTGAAATCAAAGAATATGTAAAACTTGTAATGTCCTTGACAACGTAGAACACTTCTTTTTTCATTGTCAAATTAACAATAATATAAGACAGAGTTTCATTGAAAACATAAATAACCATGTAACTGATTTTAACCAGCTTGATTCTCAATCAAAGTTAAAAAAAAATCTTGAATCCAGATACAAGTATATTGTCCAGTGTTGTTGACTATATAAAGCGGTCTGTAGAACTGTGAAAATGAGGTCCACATTGGCCAATTTAACTCCATTAAATATAATTAATCTTCTTGTTACCATGATTATATGTTGTAAACAATTTGTGAATTTGTATACTGTACAGCTCACATGGAAAACGCAAAATCCTTGTTGTCATCACGGACAAATTTTGCCAAACGTGGAATTCCACCGCGATCTTGAACGTGGACAACCTAATTGAGAACGTGGACAAAATATTTACCTGTGTGGACCCCTCGTGACATCGTGTTGAACGTGGAATCATCGCGGGTCAGCATCTAGAAATCATTGTGTTGTCGTGAAAAATATAATTAAAAATATTGAGCTTAATGTCAGCAAATGACCATTTTCCCCAAAATTATCACAATCAGAAAGTTTGACAGGTTGAAGTTATATAAATATAATTTTCTTTGACAACCAATGTTCCCATGCAGATCGTCAAGTTATTTTAGAAATACGATATTTGCAAGCCTAAATTTTTTGTTTGTCTCGTTGGCGTTGCCGTGAAAATAAGCATGAATATTCTGTCAAACCACTGTTCTTTCAAATATTTTCAAGCGGAAATTTGCGTAGATGGAAATTAAAATAAAATATTCACTGTCAACAACAAGAATCCCTCGGTGTCGTCTACTTGCGTAATATTGTCACTTGTCAGGTCTCAGATTTATAACTTTTTATCAAAATATTCTTTCAAAAATTGTTGTCTATGAAATCTTTATCATAAATAGCTTAAAATTTAAAATAAAGCCTGGACATAGCACATAAAGCAAGAGTGCTTTCGGAAGCCATTAGAGTTTATATATAGTAGATAGGCACTAGGTAATTTTCTAAAAATAGAACAAAAACCGGCCAATGAAAAAAATCAATATCTCAGGTAATATGAATACAAATTAGGTAGAGGCGCTCTTTCAACAATTATTGAAGCATGCTTTTGATAACAAATACATACATATCTAGGAATGTTGAATGTTTTATTTATTTTTTTACATGCATTTGGTTTCCGTTTATAATGAACTTCGNAAGTGTGTAACAGGAATAGATATGAATTTGCTGAACTAACAAACAAAGTGGAAGTGGCCAATCTAAAGCAAAAATACCACTAATTAACAAAGGACAGTTCCATCAATAGTGGATATCGGCTTTAATTGTCTGTACTTATTGTTTACTGTTGCTAAGAGACTATATTACATCACTGACATTTACCTATATCTCTTTCATGTTGTCTACCTCTGACTGTTCAATGATATTTTTATACCCCACGCAACGAAGTGAAAATGAGGTCCACATTGGCCAATTTAACTCCATTAAATATAATTAATCTTCTTGTTACCATGATTATATGTTGTAAACAGTTTGTGAATTTGTATATATATGTCATTGTATTGTTTATATTTTGCTTTAACCCGTTGGGGTTTATTTGTGCAAATAAAGTTAATGAATTGAAAATTTCGAGACAGTATCATGTAAATGTCTCTCAAATAGCCATTTCCCTATACATAAATATACATACATTATGGTTGATGATGTGGTAATTTACATTAGGATAATCCTCCAAGATTTTCTTCAACTCTTCGACATTCTCTGCAGATGTGAAAAACTCTAAATAAGCCTATAAATAAAAAACAAAAATGTTAAATAGATAGGTTATAAGAAAACGTCATACAAGATTATAAATAGGAAACCTGAATGTATTAAATTTCTCAACTGAATCAACATCAATAATACATATCAGACAAACAACAAGAGAGACAGCTCATCTCATAATATTGCCAGCCCTAAATTCAATACTTTAAACAAAAGCTGACTCTGAATGGCAGCCAGATATACCTCCCACTCATTGAACCCTGAATCAATATGGTAAGCGCAAATTCAGCTGGGTATGGACAAAATACAGGTGTGGACACAGTACAAGTGTGGCTAAAATATGAGTATGGACACAATGATATAATCCTAAAAAAAATAACTTTTCTGTCAAAATCAGACAAAATTATAATTCACCATTTTTTGGCCTCTTTGACATTTTTCACAAAAATCATAAGGTTTAGTGAAATTTCTGAAGAGAATTACAATGAAAAATGTGTTTCTCTCATTTCATTTCAAAATATCTACATTTGAATTATTTCTTTGAAATATTATCCAAGTCAAAAAAATTATTTCAGAAGGAATCAATAAAAAAATCAAATTATCTCTCCTTCTTGGTTTCAGGCCATTATTATTATTCGTGGATACAAATTTTCGTGGTTTTCATAAATAGCACTATTTCGTGGGTACTTAAATTCAAGGTGTCTAGTTTCGTGCATTACAAATCTAAGAAAAATCCATTTCGTTGGGCACTGAATTTCACAGTTTTAGAGAACCACGAAATCCATGAAAATCGGAACCCCACGAACAATTCTACTTTCACAGTTATAATATTCCTTCATGCAAATGTCTGTATAGTGTTCTTCATTTGTGTAAAGTTTCATCAAAATCCTTCAAGTGGTTTAAGAGGAGTTGAGCTTACAAGAAGCGTGGACAGACAGACGGACAGACAGGGTGATTCATATATACCCCTAAACTTCATTTGCAGGGGTATAAAAAGTTTAGTCTTTTTATTTTCATTTTGAAATATTTGCCTACCCTTCTCTAAATGTAGGCTGGATGGTATTTAAAACTCCACAAAACATGTGAACGGGTTTTAGTATCCATTTCTAATATGATGTGCGAAGTGTGTGAAATAACTGGGTAAAATAATACAACATAAATAGCAAGTCTAGTGTACAACCGTGATAAATAAGAGTCTCCATGAATTATTTCGTTACTAAGTCCAAGGGCCATAACTCTGCATAATCAAACTTGAATCACATATATCTTGAGCTGTATCACATTCAGACACAATTATAAATCAAATATCAAATCAATATATCAAGGCATTGCATAGAAATGTGTGGAAAACAATTGTTTTTCAACAATTTACTAAGCCCAAGGGCTATAACTCTTTACAAAATCATTAAACTTGAATCAAATTCACACTAGATCTGTAAATCATTTAGATGTAATCCTACACATGATATCAAATCAATATAAGTTAGCATTGCAAATTGCAGAAACCAAAAGTTAACAGACTGATGAAAGAGAGTATGTCTTACGATCAGCATATAAATTGAATTTCTGTAGTGTGGGTAAAAGGCTCTATATAGCTACTTAAGAAAATGTGGAGTATCTCCCTCTTGCATATCTCTGTCCTTAGCTGACTTTGGCTTTTCTATTTAGATACTATTAGTAATTTGAACTCTATCAGCTTTCACGCATATTTCAATTTCTGGATTTCCAAATGTTTAATTTGATCTGCACTGAACAGACATGGGTTATGGAAATGCGCATATGAAGAAACAAAATTCACAGTAACTTTGGTATTTTATTATTTTTTGGTCTAATACTTTAACTCTCCTAGAACTGTAGTTCAAGTAAGATTAATAATTTCTAACCTGGCGTAAACTCAATTTTTGTTTTCATACATTTTTTGCACGGGGAAAATCAATAGCTTTTAAAAAGCATAAATCATATAAATTATCTTCCTTTCAAATAGAGGGAAAAGTTGAAAAGACCTATTCTTCAATATTTATTACCAGTGTTCACTCCTAACCTTTTGATAAATATAACCTCCAGGACTACCCCAGCCTACTCGTAGATCTGTAGATGGGGCACCATTTATATTTGGCTGAGAATTGATAGTCATAACACCTCTCCTATTCACTGTAGCCAGTTTCTCCTGAATCAATGATGTCTCTGCATTCAGTTCTTCATCCACCCAAGGAATGTATTTAACCTGGAACAGAAAATAAAATTGATTAAATTAACATGATTAAAAGATATCATTTTTAGCATGATTGGTTTGAAAAAAATTCAACCATTTCATTTCAAAAATTACATGTGTTTTGTAAATATGTAATTAATACTTGGTACTTACAGTGTTCTAGCCAGGATTGAAAAGGGCATGGCGCCAATCGCTAAAAGGGCACTTTACTGCGTAAATCAACGCTTTGATACGTAAATTGTATTTTCAAAAGGGCTTTTTTCCTGTACCACTGGAAGGTTTACTTTCTCCTATAAAATGCACAGCTAAAAAATAGGTATAGTAAAACCTTAGTGATGCTATAGCTTTAATTAAACATACAGCTGAATGTAAGCATAAGTATAGAAGCATTGAACTGTAGAGACTTGTTCATTTTAATAAGAATTTCTTTACACTTTGTTCAATGTCCCCTTTTAATACTCAAATAAAGGGTCACGAGACAGGTGGTTACTTAATACAGATTAAATCAATATGAACAAGAGCTGTCGCCGAATGGCAACCAGGTATACCCCCACTCAATGAACCCTGGATCAAAAATTCATGTTTTCACTAAATTTTGTAATTAAGTCCAATTTTCGTCAAACAGGAAGTATGCATCTGACATGACTCAAAATAGCATGTTCCTTAAAACTAATCATATAAAGGCTGCATACAAATTTTGAAATCAATCCCTCTTGTAGAAGCTGAGAAAAATGCGACGAAAAATTCATGTTTTCACTACAGTTCGTAAAAAAGTCCACATTCCGCCAAACAGGAAGTACCCATCCGATAGGACTCAAAATAGGACGTTCCTTACAACTAACCATATAGAGGCTGCATACCAATTTTGAAATCAATCCCTCTTGTAGAAGCTGAGAAAAATGCGACAAAAAAATTCATGTTTTCTCTACATTTCGTGACAAAGTCCACATTTTGTCAAACAGGAAGTACACGTACATCGGACAGGACTCAAAATAGGACGTTCCTTACAACTAACCATATAGAGGCTGCATACCAGTTTTGAAATCAATCCCTCTTGTAGAAGCCGAGAAAAATACGACGAAAATTTTTTTGGATGCACGAACGAACGGACAGACGAACGGACGGACAAGGTGAATGCAGTATACCCCCCTCTCTATAGAGTGGGGGTATAAAATAGGGTTGCCACTATTTTGATGTCTCAAATTTCAAGGATATTTCCAGAACTTTCAAAGGATATTCTTAAGTCATTTTCAAGGGCCAAAATAGTTGACAAAATTCTAGGTTGCGATAATTATTTTACAGACTTTGCTTATATACTGCCTATTTATATTATTTTTATTCAAATTCCTGGGTTTTTCAAGGATATTTCCAAATATTTTAAAATTCAAGGTCTTTTCCAGGCCCTTGAATACCAAAATGAAATTCAAAGGTTTTTCCAGTTTTACAGAATGTGTGGAAACCCTGTGAAAATCACTACATTCATGCTTCGGTATTCGTTTGCCGATGTATTAATAGTTTCCCTATGTATGGAGTTCTCAGTATAGTTTAATTATTTCAGATGTTATCTAAATATCACTATTTCTAAATTGCTTAAAAATATTGTATATACCTTATTTCCAGATGGAGTTGGTTCACCGGTAATATATGAGTAGAAAACATTCCACACATCTTCTTCACATGTCAATTCAGATCCCCACATTTTTTTCATTTCATCTGTTGGTGATTTATGTTTCAAATAAAACAAATAATAGTCTGATATGTCTCCAAAAGATGCTGCAGATGAATTTCCCCATCGTCCATTTGGAAATTCATCCCAGTTTGAAGTCCTATGAACATAACTGTTTGGTCGCAATCGCCAAAATATAGGTCTCACATCTTCTTTAGTTCTGTTATAATGAGCTGTCAGTTTAAATGGCAAAGGCTTGGCAGGTTCTTGAATCCACATACCAAGCCTTTTCAGAATTTCAATTGTGGCAACTTCTCGATTAAGTGTATAAAAATGTATGCCATGAACTTTGTCTGTGTTTAATAATTCCTTACACATATTAAAAGCTTGATCAATTCCGTAATTTCTTATGGCTTCATCATTGTCTTTAATTGGGTCAATGGCATCAATAATTTCTTGTGGCACTTCTAACCGTGACAATTTGACTATGTGACGCAGGGACTGATATGCCTGCAAAAAAATCAAATTCATTCAGCTTTATATTTTCTTTCTTGTAAATTTGTTCATTTTCTGTCTTTGTTTAATTGGTCTTTCTTATCATCTCTTTCTTGTGGATTAATTTTATAAATATTTATTTCATGCATTTCAAATTCCAAAATCACTAAAATAGACTATGTATATGGATGATACAAATCCCATTTCAGCATGCAGCTTTGGTACAACTGAAAATAGTTTCTGTAAATATAGATCATTTTCAGTAACATAAAATTGCTGAAAATATGTATCATACAAACTAAAAATAATGGTGACAAGATATTAAATCAGTTTTAAATAATTGGACATTAAGTATTGTTCAATTTTGAAACTACCTTGTCCATCTTTCCAAGGGATTCCTTTTAATCCTCAAACAAAAACTGGCCTGTTTGAATGAGAAAAATATAACTAAAAATAGAGGTGGCACCACAGCTGTTTTTGAAAAAAAAAACTGATCTTATATTATCTCCCCTTTATATCATTTTACTTATTACTTTACAATAAAATAAATTATATAACCTCTTGTTCGCAGAAACAATAAACATCTAGTAAAACTATAAAATTTTGTAGCTAGTGAAGTAATATTTCAGCATTTTATTCAAACATAAAATATTTGCATCATTAACAAACAAATCTATAAGTATTGCTAAGACAATGCTTGGTCCCCCCACTAGCAATTCTGCAAAAATCAGTGATCCAAAATAAATTTCATACATATGGCCCTTTCCACATGAATGCACAATGTTTGCTACCCTGTAAGTCCACAGTCTGGCATAAATTTTGATATTTTGTCATTTAATTGATATGGGCTGATGAAAAAATATGCAATAGACTGACAAGAAAGAAATAAATCTCTTCAAATACTTGTATTTTTTTATGTAATCTTACCTGTATAGGTAAAATACCAGGCACAATTGGACATTCTATCCCAATTTCCCGACAATCTTTTACATATTTGAGAAAAGTCTCTGCTTTAAAAAACAACTGTGTAATAATGAAATCAGCTCCAGCATCAACTTTTTGTTTTAAGTATTTGAGATCGTCTGTATATGAAGAGCATTCTGGATGTCCTGTTGGGTAACCTAAAATAGATATTCGTGTTAATCAAAGAATTACCCTAATTAAACATAACAGTCAAACCTGCCCATGCGGTCACCTTGATTAAGCAATAACCTTGTTTTAACAGCAACTATTTTATTTCCCATTTCCTTTTAATTCAGTTATTTTAAACCTTGTCTTATGTGGCCAATTTTCTGTCTTCCCCTGGGTGACTTCTTAAACCAGGTTTGACTGTATGCAAATTATGTCATATATGTATACAGTTGAACTTCCACGACTCAAACTGTAATAAGGCCATACTAAAATAATTCCTAGATTCTCATCCATTTTCTCTCAAAATTTGGGGCGGGCTTGCAAATTCTATTATATATTTTTTTATCAAATTTTGTGCAAAATGCTTTCATTTCAAAAGAAGTTTACCCAAATCGGCAAAAAAATCAGATTAAAGAATCTAGGAATTATTTGATTAATTGTAGGTATGTTCAATGGGTTTCAGTGCCTCACTAAATTTACATTGAATCTTCTGAGAGGCTCAATGTCTTGCTGAATAATATTTTAATTGTTTGTCCCTTTAGAGGGTTCAATGTCTTACCAAATTTAAAATTGTATTGCCAGACGGGGTTCAGTGTCTCACAAAATTTAAACCTATTTGTATCTCAAAAAGCAAATCTTTGCTTATGCTACTTTTTAAAATTTTTTCATAAAAAAAATAACAGTGTGACATAATAAAACCTCTGAGATTAATTTCGCATATCCTTAAATGTAGAACAATTTAAGTCAAATAACATCCTACAAAAAATAAGCACATTAAGAAATATAACCTTAGTCACATAAATTAGGTCAATATATTCTTTACTACAATACACTAAAGGTCATTGTCCTTTTAAACTTTGTTTCCTTTTAAATAAATTGACATAATCAAAGAAATTCAATGTTTGTTTTTCTCAAACATGTCAAATGATACTGTTTTGTGTATAGTCTACCCCCCCCAAAAAAAAAAATTCACATTATGAATTATACAAAACAATTGTAAAACATGTAAATGATTTACCCTGAGGAAAATTGACTGATTTCCATTTTGGATAGGCATATTCAATTCTTAAGTCATGTTAGTTGTAATGATTTTCTCAACAATAGAACTTTGCTATTTTTTGTGCAGATTTTGATTGTTTTTTGTACTATACCCCCAGTAACTACATTTTAAGTCAACATTAAACATTTACTATCCCAATAAATAGGGAATAATAAATGGCAAAATCTGTATCACATGCCATATCATCCCGAATTACCAATATCAGCACGAGGGCCTCTGGTCCAAGGGCTGATATTGGTCGAGGGACGATACGGCATTCAATAGAGATTTTGCCATTTATTATACAGTTTATCAAATATTTAAACAGAAGACTACTAATCCGAAAAATACTGTCAAAAATCTTGAAAATTGAAATTGGTAAGAGAAAATATGCATGTATTTTGTGAAGAGGAAAATTTCAGAATGGGACTAGAGGTTTTGGACTAAATCTAACATATAAAGGGAAAAAGTTTGCTGGATTTTTTTTAACTGAACCTCACAAAACAATTTCACCCCAAAAACATCTTTGTTACCCCCAAAAAATATTTTTGCCCCCCCACCCCCCAAAAAAATCGAAAAACGGTATGATACAGGGCTAGCCGTGCTATAAAGGGTAAGCCATGCGATAAAGGGTATGATGTCATAGTGTTAATACGGAATGAACATCATGCACTTATCACATATTCAAAACGTCTATATTTATTACTAAACATACGATAGAGTATAAAATAATTCATTATGCTACAGAAGAAAATGCATATATAATGTTTAAATCCAAATCAAGACTAATATATAAATACTAGCAACATCATGCAAGTATTAAATATGAAACATATTCATAATCAAAGTAAATTCAGACAAAACAAGGGATCTGTGAGCATTGGCTCACTAGCAATACCCCCGCTCTCAACTTCAAGCATCTAATGACCTAACTAAGTTGGTAAACAAAATGTAGTTCCTCACAAGTCTTAAAATGCATTCCACAATATGGCAGGACTATACAAAGCTTCTGACAAAATTTCAAGTTTGTATTTCAAATTTGTATCATTTACCATTGCAGAGAAAAGCTTTACGAAAGTTGTGACGGACGGACAGAATGATGAAAAATTGACTAAGTAGGTACACAGGAAGTAGACTCCCGACAGGTCTGAAAATGCATCCCACAATATGGCATGACTACACAAAGCTTCTGACAAAATTTCAAGTTTATATCATTTACCATTGCAGAGAAAACCTTTACGAAAGTTGTGACGGACGGACAGAATGATGAAAACCTGACTAAGTCGGTAAACAGGAAGTAGCAACCCGACAGGTCTGAAAATGGATCCCACAATATGGCATGACTACACAAAGCTTCTGACAAAATTTCAAATTTGTATCATTTACCATTGCAGAGAAAACCTTTACGAAAGTTGTGACGGACAGACAGAATGATGAAAAACTGACTAAGTCTGTAAACAGAAAGTAGCAACCCGACAGGTCTGAAAATGCATCCCACAATATGGCATGACTACACAAAGCTTCTGACAAAATTTCAAGTTTATATCATTTACCATTGCAGAGAAAAGCTTTACGAAAGTTGTGACGGACGGACAGAATAATGAAAAATTGACTAAGCCGGTAAACAGGAAGTTGCATTCCGACAGGTCTGAAAATGCATCCCACACTTTGGCATGACTACACAAAGCTTCTGACTAAATTTCAAATTTGTATCATTTACCATTGCAGAGAAAAGCTTTACGAAAGTTGTGACGGACGGAATTACGGAATTACGGAATTACGGAATGACGGAATTACGGAATGACGGACACAGGTAAAACAGTATACCCCCCCTCCTCCTCCGGAGCGGGGGTATAATGATACAATTCGTTAACAAGAAGCTCTGAAAATATGGCTGCTCTGACAACAGGTACACTGCTGACACAGAAAGTAGTTTCAGACCTAAATATCATTTCCCAAAGAATCTCAAGCTAAACTATGCTACCTGCAGGACATTTTTTTTAAAGGGGACTAATTTAGATCCGATAGGACAAGTTGTTTCAGAGAAGAAATTCTTTGAATTTTTTCCATATAAGGTTAAATGTTAAAAGACTTATGCATAACATGAAATTAAAATATTGTTCTTGACATAGTGAAGTTCTTTTTTCAATTTTGAATTTAACCCATTTCTCAAATCATTTTTTTAATAAAACAAATATTCTTTAAAATTCAACACAAGACGGGAGCAGTCCGAAATGCCAGCTAATCCCCTCACCTGTAGCAATTATATTTCAAAATTCAGTTAAGTTTCAAAATATTAATTCTCAAAAGCATCATCACTCTCCATGAGGCATCCACTGACCTAAGAGGATTGATGCAGTATCTCAGATATGAACCTTAACACAGACTATAACCTGAGTCATTAAAGCATAAAATGAAGGTCGGGGGGACCCAATTATCATCTGAAGCAGCATCACTCTCGAAGACACATCTACTGACCAAAGATGATTGATGTGACACATGTAGTTTCTCAGATATGAACCTTAAAGCAAAGTTTAACTTGAGTCATTTAAACATGAAATGTACGTCAGAGTGACCCATTTATCATCTGAAGCAGCACCACTCTCCAAGACACATCTACTGACCAAAGATGATTGATGTGACACATGTTGTTTCTCAGATATGAACCTTAACGCAAACCTTAACCTGAGTCAATGAAGCAGCATGACTCTCAAAGACGCATCCACTGACCACAGATGATTGATGTGCCACAAGTAGTTTCTCAGATATGAACCTGAATGCAAACTTTAACCTGAGGTGGGACGAATGGACGGACAGCTGGTCGAGATGCTATATCCCCTCCCCAACTCTGTTGGGCGAGGGAAAAAAAATGATGACAAAAGGGCAATAACTCCTGTATCGATTGGTCCTTATCAATTTAATTTTGATTGAAATATTCAACTTTTTGCGATTTAAACTTGATTTATATCTCAAATCACTTTTGAAATATAAGACAAAGGCTTAAAAAAAAGCCAGCAGTATATAATATGACAAAGATAGGGAAACAACTTCCATTTTTAATAGCAAATTTAAACCATGCAATATAAAATATAGTAATTGACATGCAGAACAGTTTGCAGTTTGGGAATATAAGACAAGATACAGTATAAAAATCACAATAATTTGATGATAAAAGTGCATAACCCCTATAATGATTTGGCAGGCAACTTCAACAGACAGTTAAGGTAGTAGACCTAGGTTAAGGGAGATAACTCTTTAAATCAGTAAGACGTTTGAAATAGTTAGTTTCATCAATGCTTTTTAAGCATTGACGTGAAAAAGAATAAAAAATCATCTATGTTACTCAGAGGCTTAGAATCTGTTTATGAAAATGATTTCAACAAACTCACCTGTGATTTTTAAGAGTTATGTCCCTTAACCTAGGTCTACTACCTTAAATGACAAGTCCTTTCCATGGTGAACATCTTTGCAACAGTAACTTTATCATTGAAATAGTATCAAATCATGAGGCCTAAAAAAATTAGTTGTGTTTCCGGTTATGGTCACCTGAAAAATTTGGGTTGGTAGGTCGGATTTATTTTTTTATTTTTTTTAATTTTTTTTTTCTCAAGATCGATGTCTTTGTGGTTTTGACGATTCCAGTCGCTAATTTAGGGTGACCCGGAAAACATTCCCTCTTTTCGGTATCCGGGATGCAGGACATATTTTGTGTGTTTCAACAGAGTTGTGACCCTTTTTAGGAGGTGTAAGTTCAAAACACTTGTAATTTACCTTCTAAAGTCTATCGAAGAAGATCGAGTGATCCGAGTAACATATTGGAATCCCTAACATCTAAAAGAAATACGTCAGCCCAGAAATGCATCAAGTTACATATTTTTCCCGAACAATAATACCATTTTTTTTGGAATGGATGTATAGTATCCACAACATACGATATTGTGATCCGATATGGAAAATCCCTTCCATCTTTGGACACCTCTAACTTTATCCTTCAATTTGAAATGAAAGTCTGCAGATGTACCCAAGTTACACCTCCTCTAAAGGGAAGTAAATATTGGGAAACAAACAAACCGCAAGTGGAGAATACCAATTCCGTTCCCGAACTTACTGTAACTGGAAGTCGAAAACAATGGCACAAAACAAGAGTTCTTGGCTTTTATCTTCGATCTTGATGAGTAAACAGCATTAAAAGACAAAATTTCATCAATTAATGCGCTCAGATATGAACTATATCTATTGAAATCTTCATATCACTCTAAAAAATCGGCAACGAAAACGTGGTCGGTCAGGCATCCAAACTTTTTAATTTTTTTGAAGTTGGAATAAAAAAGTTTGAGTCGGGGGTCTAGACTAGGGTTGATCGGCCAACCGGAAACACAACTATTTTTTTTTAGGCCTGAAAAAAAATTTACAAATTAAGGGGAAAACTCTTGTAGTTATATAGTTATATAGGTATGAAGATTTTCTTCAAAGCTGCAACATGGGTGGATTTTGATATTGCTGAACTTGCTGAACATCTCTATCTGTTGGTTTTTTTAAATAACAATCATTTTTTTTTAGATTCTATGGAAAAAGGGCAATAACTCCAAAATTATTTAATAGATTTTCTAAGACTGTGTCAAACTAACCAGATTTTTTTATTTTTCATTTTGTAAATTTATTTTTGGTAATTTGTAACAAATTTACCACTAGGTTCTATTTCTAGAAACAGAAACCATATTGTTTGGTCTTTGGACTAATCAAACAGTTTTTTATTGCTGCATTTGTATATTCTTGTGATGAATCAGGTAAAGCTTGGTTTCAATTGGTCCAACAGTTTCAATGGTCATTGTTGACAGACTGATGGTCAACGGATATAAAGTGATGGTAAAAGCTCTTATGGCCTAGTTTAGGTTAGGCAAGCTAAAAGAACAAAATATCAGCATATCATTCTTGTCTCTAAGCAATTATCCATCTAAAGTGTGTTTTATCATGTTCATACAGCAAGGGTTTTGATTAATATTCAGTTATAACTAATCAATAATCTTTTTTGTGGAATTTTTAAAACTGGTAAAAAGGATCTGAATTTAGTGTCTGTAGATGCAGGGTTAGAAATTAACTTTTTTCCTCCAGGGGCTGGCTGGGCCCCTAACTTAAAATTTCTAGGGGCCCAGATTTGAACATAAAATGCTGATGTTTCAATATGATGTGTATTCTTTTCAATTGGTTTGTTGTGATTTTAATGCGAGTATAACTATTGTTAATCATGTTGATGAAAGTTTAACTGTCAAATTAACAATAATATAAGACAGAGTTTCACTGAAAACATAAATAACCATGTAACTGATTTTAACCAGCTTGATTCTCCATCAAAGTTAAAAGGTAAAAAAAATCTTGAATCCAGATACAAGTATATTGTCCAGTGTTGTTGACTATATAAAGCGTCTGTAGAACTGCGAAAATGAGGTCCACATTGGCCAAATTTACTTCATTATATATAATTAATCTTCTTGTTACCATGATTATATGTTGTAAACAATTTGTGAATTTGTATATATATATGTCATTGTATTGTTTATATTTTTGCTTTAACCCGTTAGGGTTTATTTGTGCAAATAAAGTTCTATAATGAAGATACTCCAGTGGTTTGTGATACATGGGAATGAAAATAAATACAAAGCATTTACTAGTACTAAAATAACATCCAACCCTGTCTATAAGATGCTTTTGGACTTTTCATGTTTAATAATGCTATCTAGTTTGTAACATTTACAGCCTTCAAGGAACAAATTATTTGTTCTATCCTTTGAAAATTCGTGACATATTTTACAGGTCATCCATTTTCCCCATCTCTAAGCCATGGTCGCCCTTATTCCCATTCTTTTAAATACGACCTTGTCCTTTTTGTTTTTTCATATTCTTCAGAATACTCCCTTTTATCATCTTGGGATTTACGCTTTTGGGGTTCCTTAACCCCACTGATAAAGTTCCACATTTTGAACCAAAACAAAATAAATGTTATAATTTCGGAAGCTTAACAGAACGGCGTCTGCATTTTTTTCGGTATTTTGAATAAAAGTAAAAATCAATCGGGAAATCAATACATTGTTGGTGGTATCAAGGACCTACTAATATTGTGTTTACACAATATTTTTTTCACACATTTTTACGTAATATATGTTAAATTTTTTGACGGAATATCAAAATGTCATCAATTCATAACACTTCTTGTACTTTGGTTTTCAGACATACCATGAAAATTCATTCGTAACTTCTCGTCCATTACCAAGGTACTGTAGGTGTAGGAAGATGACCGAGTAGTTACGAACTATGCACCAAATGGGTTGGGAGTCACCGCGATGTTGACCAATCGTAATTATGTTTAGAGTGAGAGAACCCGGCACTGTGTTCTTTAGCATTGTTTAGAAATAACCGTTATCACACGTTTACCCAACTGTTTCAAAATTGTCTAGTCACCAACTGGGCGAGAAAGACTAGGAAAAACGTTTGCCCGGCTAGAAATCTAGGGGCCACGGACGACTGCTAATTTCTTTCCCTGCAGATGTCCATTTCTACCATTTCTGTCTCAAGGCATATCAAATCAAAACATTTGGAAGATAAGAACAGATGTATTAAACCTGACAGAGAACAACCAAATGGAATAGGATTTGAATTAAAACAAGATAATCGAAGGACATGTCAACTTGTGTGTCAACTTGTGCACCATTTCTTATATAAGCATGATTAGCTTTATATAAATAAAAATTTACTAAAATTCACACAATTAAACAATACCTGCAACACATATAACAAAATAATCTCCGTGCTCCTGTCGGACAAGCTTCACAAGATCTGTGGCATAGTTCAGACGTCCTTTCTGAAAAGTCCATGATTCTCCTCCATCTGGGGGATCTGAAATAAATAAAAGGTAACTCCCATTCAATTTCTGGAATGACATAAGTAAAAGTCTCCACTATGGCTCTGTTGTTTGTGGAATGTGAACTTTTGTGTCTAGGGTGTGTGTTGCCTCTCATATGTGGGTGAAAAATATATATGTATCCCTTCCCCTTTTTGGATGCTTTTAAATGTATCAAATTTAGAGGATGAAAGTAATGAAAGTAATACTTGAAGATTCCAAGGAACCTAGTGTCTCGCCTGCTTATTACACTGTCATTATAATTTGGCCTTTATTAACATGATTAAGATATGGATGCTAAGTAGAATTTTAAGAAATAACTGGTCTTTGAGTTGGTTACTACCAAAGATGTAACCCATTTATATGGCATGTAAGATGTGGAAGGAACAAAAAAATGAACATGTATAATTTAAAAAATTTCAGTCAAACTAATCATGCTAATGTCAAAATAACTATAGTAGCTATGTCTCGCCTGAGGCGAGACGAAAATTACCACATAAAATAATCAGAACACATACATGTACCAACAAACCCTAAAGCCAAATAATGACTTATTGAAAATGGAATGTGTTGACACTCTGGAAAAACTTGAAATTGTTGATAATATATACGTATCTATCAAAAATCTTAAATCATAACAAGAGGCTCTTAAGAGCCTGTATCGCTCACCTGGGACCTGCAGCACTATAATTCCAAATTGATGGTCCATCTTTGGTGGTGTATGTACATAAGAATCAGAAACTTAATAAAATTTAATTAAAATTGTTCAAGCACTTTCAGAGAAGATTTTTGAATGCAGTTTCCAAACTTAAGGGACTAAGTTAATCTACGTTCCCTGCTGGCAGCTATTTAACATAAAACTTTGAAGAGGGTCACATAAGGACTATCATATCAAAATTCAACTGAAATTGTTCAAGCAGTCTCAGAGGAAAGATCTTTTTATGCATTTCCCACTGGGTCCAATGTTAAACTATGTTTTGCCACTGGTGGCCATGTCGGAAGACAGATCAGCACCAAAGTAACAAGCTTGGTCAAATCAAAATCTCACAAGTTTCATTTATGCAATGTTTAAATTGAATCCATTCAATGGTTTTCCATGATATCTTTGTATGCATTTCCCCATTGCTGGCAGCCATGTTGGATGATGGATCAGAACTGAAGTAACAACACTTGGTCAGCTTCTCATAAGCAAAGTTTGGATTACGCAGTTCTCTAGAAGAAGATCTTTTGTTAACTTAAGTTCACAGCTGGTGACACTTGGTCAGCACCTGACAGGCATCATTCATGTCATGTTTGATTTAAATCCATCATGTCCATTTAGCAGTTCTCTAGAAGATCTTTGTGTGCATTTCCCATAGGGTCCAATGCTGGTCGTCATGTAAGATGACAGATTGTCACCAAAGTAATAACACTTGGTCAGCACCTCATAAACATCATTCATGCCATGTTTGGTTCAAATCCATTCAGTGGTTCTAAAGTAAAAGTTCTTTGTATGCATTTTCCCATAGGGTCCAATGTTAAAATTAAGATCCTGCTGGCGGCCATGTTGGATGATGGATCGGCACTAAAGTAACAACACTTCCACAGCACCTCATACATGTGTCATAAGCATCATTCATGCCAAGTTTCGTTCAAATCCATTCAGTGGTTCTCAAGAAGAAGTTCTTTGTATGAATTTTCCCATTAGGTCAAATGGTAAACTAAGTTCCCCGCTGGCGGCCATCTTGGAAGCGGTTGGCAAGCTTGAATGTGTTCAATAAAATATAGTCCTTAACATGCTGAACATTTTTGCAATTTAAACTTAACCTTTATCTGTTATAGTTTTTTCAATAAAAACATCAAAATTTTGAAAATTTTACGGAAAAAGGGCAATAACTCTTAGACAGGTTGTCAGATTTTCTTCAAAATTTCAGCATGGGTAGATCTTCTCATGCTGATCATTTTTACTCCGTCAGATTTTTGATATCTGTAACGGTTTTTGAGTTATTTGCCAAAAACTGTAATTTACCCCTATGTTCTATTTTTAGTAACGGCAGCCATGTTGTTTGACCTAAGACATACAAAATAACAAATTTGAAACTAGATACCCTAGTGATGATTCAGTTAAAGTTTGGTTCCATTTGACCCAGTGGTTTCAGAGGAGAAAATTTTTGAAAGTGGGCTAACGGCGGACGGACGGACGACGGCAAAAGCTCACCCTGGCATAGCCAGGTGAGCTAATAATGACAGGTTAAAGGACTATTTAGGATCAATTGCTTTCTTTTTTAATTTTTTATGCCTCTTTCTTTACTGTTAGAGTTATTTCCCTTTAGCAGGAAATTTAGCATGCTTGCCATGTATATTAGGCAGAGGAAAGAGGGCACATGCTCGCATTTACAAAAAAAAATTTCTTTCTTCCATACATGGTGGCATACAGCGCTAGCCTATGTTCACTTCTTCTCCCAATGAATGGATAAATGACCAACAAAAAGTGATTCCAGAACTGAAACTTGTTTTTGATTACCAGAGATATATGTTTATCTTGGTAATCAAACAATGGTGTTAAACTCTGACCCCATGCCTGTCAACTTTTAAAAAAATGTCATGGGGAATTTGAAGCACTACACAACCCAAACATCTACCATTTTAAAAATTAAACAACAAGAGGATAGGGGGATTCAAATCCACTTCTCTGTTATTATGTAGGATTTTCATTACATTTCAATAGATGAGTTTCCAATTTTGTTTTATGAACATGATGAATGAATTGCCCCAATTGACCTTGGGTCAATCGAAGGGTCAATCGGAGTAAATTGCATCACGTAACATTGTGACGTCCAAAAATCTATATTGTGACGTCAAAATTTTCCCGGAAAATTCACCAATTGGAAACTCGTCAATTGTCGTCAATTGTCATGCAATAACCAATGGCTGTTTTTGTGCAGCAGCAAAGAAATATAATTGCCTTCTGAAAATATCAAATTTTGAATCTCTCATGAGGAAAAATCCACGACATAGCATGGATAGGAATAGTTCATCGGTATTTTATGAAAGGATATGGAGTAAATGAACATGAGACCATAACACAAATGTTAACTCCAACTGCAATAATTTTAATGAGCTGTATGGCCATTTCGGAAATTAATTCCTCATCAGCAGCACTAGAACCCAAACAAAGAAAATCCATTATTTCAAAAAATGTTTAAAATGTATAAAACCAAATGAAATCCGAATAATCAGTTATATCAAATATAGCTAAGGACAAAACTACGATGGAGGGAGTTAATCCTTAGGTTTTAGAATTTACATAAATTTAGATAATAGTAATTGAACAAAGTGTACATGAGATATTATCTCATGCACAAGTACACCATATCTAAGAAAAATAAAGAGCATATATATATATACATCTATACCACTGGGAATTGTTTTACCAACTCCACACTGCAATAAAAGACAAACTCGGTATGTCTGACCCTAGTACTTGCTCCTTAATTTCTAAGCATTTTTATTACTTGATGAATAATTAGTGAATATTGCAGTACTGGTAGTTATGATACAAGTACTTACCACCACGTAGTACTAACAGATTTCTGATGCCAAGATCTCTGGCTTTTTTCAGATTTTCTTTTATTTCTTCGATGTCTTGATTACCACATGTTATATGAAGCATGGTTTCAACTCCACAATAATTTAACATTGTTCCAGCCATACAAGTTGAACTTGTTGGTTTCATTGTATTTCCAGGGTCTCCAGCAGGGTGCCAAGTAATATCACAAAAGAGAGGCCCACCTTGGTTCATTCTTTCAATCCTGTAAAAAAAAACTTGGTTATGATGCTGTAAAAATTAAAATTTCATACTCTGATAAAAGTACATCATTTTAGTCCCCATAAGGACCCAGGGCTTTTTCTACTTATATTAAAATAAGTCCTCAACCACTAACATTGAGAAAATTTCATCGGCGACATCCATTTTGGGAATTTCGTATGATATTTCCATTGCATACATTTTTCTACATCAGCCTCTTTTTTTTTTTGAAAATGCAAAAAAAAAAAATCATTCTACAAATGTAGTTGACTTAAAACCCCACTTTTACATCTTCTGCCTGTATCTGAACTAAATAACAAAGAAATTTCTGTTTACGTATTCTAAATCATTATTTAAATGTTTTATTTAAATGTTTAAATGCTCAGTTCCATTGGGAACTTTTACATATTTTTGGTGAAAAAATAGGTGTTTTCACATGGGGAACGAGTCCCTTAAAAAGATGTAAAACAAAGGTAAAAAAAGCCCTGGGACCAATTCATTTGAGAAAATGTAAGGGAAAGAACTCTGTAAAATAAGTTGAATGTTTTGTTCTTTAGGAAATTATTTAGACCTATAATTTAAAAGCATCTTGGTCTATTGAAAAAACAGTCCTACAAAATATGTTGGTGAAAGATTTACATTTTCACATTCTTTTTCAATCACTGATCAACATTAATAAAACCTAAAATATTTATATTAAGAAAATTTAATGACCAAAATTTACAGTTATGTGGTGATGGTATTGGCCTGCCGCCCAAACTAAAACAAAGGATTCTTCAAATGGCAATAACTGTAAAAATATTTATACATTGTATAATTTAACAGATATGCTACTTACATCTTGAAGGAAATAGATTTGCATAATCCCTGTCATCAAATGCCCCTTAACTTCAGCCTGTCTCCTAATAATTTGCTCCAAGGTGCCAAAGTTGCTACCAACATGACCAAAATATTTTGTTTCAAACAGATGCAGTCCCCTTTATAAACAATCCTCTGGGCAACTGATACTTGTTTTGTCAGAAATATGGCTTTCCCTGATCTAATAGTACATATTTTACATAGCAAACAGGCGTGTTTGTGAAATTAGATAATACTTTATTAATGCCTTTTTTTACCCATATAGGTTGCAGCATATACAAGACACAAACAAAACAAATATACATTTAGAACAATAAAAATAAAGGGCTACGCCGAGCGCAGCATGATACGACCGCAGCATGTCGACCACTGAAATTTCAACAAAAGTAGTTTAAAGTGAATGTGGACACAGTAAAGAGCTTGACACAATAATTAGATGGACACAAAAAGAAGCTAGACACAGTTATTAGCTAGAAACAAAATAGGGAAAAAACCCTTTTGATTACTTACTGATAAAAAACCGTAAGAGCTATGCAAAATATGTACTATCGACTAAAACTTTACATCCATAGAAATTCAAAGAAAAAATCCATCGAAATCTGATGAAAAATAAAGATATGACACTTTTAGAAAAATTGCAATTTTGGCCCCTTTGACCCCTTGTAGCTCCGAAACAGTAAGAGCTACAAAAAATCCATTAAAATACTACTGAAAGCTTAGCTCCAGAGGAATCCAAAGAAAAAAATCCCATCGAAATCCGATGAAAAATAAAGATTTGACATATTTAGAAAAATTGCATTTTTGGCCCCTTTGACCCCTTGTAGCTC
>MJUU01073467.1:13305-49431 GCA_002080025.1 Modiolus philippinarum | reverse complement strand
ATCCAATAAATAATAAAGATTCTACAGTCAAATATGTGAAAACACCTCATTTAACCCTTTTTTGGCCCCTAATTCTAAAATGGGTGGGGCAAAAACCTAAAGGAAAATAAAGTCTCTCAAGAATGTTCCAAGAAACATCATACTAAGATTTGAAAACAATCCATCCACTAGAACCAAAGTTATGCTGTCCACAGACACGAAAATACCTAATTTTACCCCTTTTTGGCCCCTTTTTTGCCTCTTTTTCAAAAACGGGTTAGGCAAGGAACGCGAAATTAAAACCCGGGCTTAAGCTTGTGCCAACAAACATCATACTAAAATTTAATGACAATCCATTTACTAGAACTAAAGTTATGCTGTCCACAGACGCCGACGCCAACGCCGACGCCAGCGCCATACCATAATACGACCGCAAAATTTTTGCGGTCGTATAAAAATATGCATATATGTCGAGTCCACTATGATACTCGTGTTTGTGAAACACTGATACTTCTATAAAGCAGACACTTATCTCCCTTGTACATGAAATTTCTTTTTTACTTTTTTATTATTTGCAAATAATTCATCTAGATAAAGTTAAACACGATAGTAAATATAACCTTTCTGAACCAAACCTCTTTGTACTGATGACGAGTTTTGAAAGGTGTTTGCTTAAGGTCATTGTTTTTTTTTTTATTTTTAGTTTTACAAACTATTTTCTAAATGATGGTGGGTAGGAAGGACAAAAACGACAAAAAGATTTGTGTTGCACCGATGAGATGTAAATGCATCGAAATAGGGCCTTAACTGCAACAATGAAATTCAAATGTAGTGTTGTGTGTCACTCAAATTGTAATGGTCAAATTCCTCAGTGGAAAGATGTTCTCGATAATGTTGCATCCTAAAACTCTAACTCAGTTGGTCTTTGACTTTAGACGCATATAATTTATTTTTCAAGACCTGTATTAGCAGATTTACATGCTTATCCTGAGGAATATATAAGATCTCCAAGTTTGTGGCTGTTTTTAGATTTTCGAACCCTTTTTTTTTGGTTCCTTTGTTCTTCAAATATCCCTCTAGCTAAGACTGTTTTCATTGGTAGCTAAGACAGTTGAGCTGTAGAAAGTCGACTGTACATACACTTATGATACGTACAAAACGATATGGCACCCTGTTTGTTCAAACAGAGTTTAAGTTTTGTCATTGTTCTGGTTTTAATGTACCTTCCTATCAGATTTACAGCTCCATTTTCTGTCCTTGGTGGGAAGAATTCCAGAGAAAAGAATGGATCTCTGGACTGGATCCTTTTCATAATTCTTTCTCTCAACTGTCGATATTCTGTCAGTGTTGGCGATGGTGCTCGACATGGCTGCTTGGTATAGCAGCCATTTTCTTCAACCCCATTCTGGATTTGTTCTGGCATGGTGAAAAGGTATCTACAAAATTAAATAAATTTAGGATAAATGAAAATTTGTATACATGTACTTGGTATCTTTTATGACAAAATAATTTGATATTTACCATATACCTGAGACTGAAATAAAAATCCAATGAGCAATTTAGGAGGATGTGCAAAAATAATGAAGTACATGTAACATGATGAACCTCCTACTTTTTTCTGTAAGATACAATGTATATAAATGGATAAATTATCTCTGAACTCGTCATTCAAATATTGAAGGCAAATATGTAAGATTTAATCAAAACTAATGAGCCATTTGGGAGGACTTGTGAGTCAAGGTTACTCCCCTTCTTCAATAAAAAAAATGTGCAAGTTCATGAATTATGTCCCCTTCCAAATTTCAAACAGCAATAAAACTACTTCATATACATCTTCAAGCAGGGGGTCCAACCTAATGGGTTGGAGAAGTCCTAATTTGGTTGGAGCAAAATCGTTTGAGTATGAGTTAAAACTACCAAGAACATTTAAATTGATAAAAATGTTACCTTTCGGCAATGACCAATCAAATTCACCCTTTTCAGTCAATATTTGTTTAAAATATGTAAGATTTTGAAAGCTACTGAAGAAAAACATCAACGACCTACATTTTGAACTTCTGCGATATTTTTGAAACTGCTTTAATATTTTGAACAAGTATTGAAAAGAAATTATCCCTATCTGTATATATAACTATTGCCGAAAGGAAACATATTTATCAACTGAAATGCTCTTTATAATCCAAATTGATACAAAAACAATTTTTCTCCAACCAAATTAAGGCCATAAGGCCATCCTTAACAAATTGTTAGTTTGCTGTTTATCGACTAACAATTTTGGATGTGAGTAGGTAGGTAGGTGAATTATTTTTTTCCTTGAAAAACGTCAAAAAGGGGTTAATTTTAAAAGAAAATGTGCTAAAAATAGAATAAAAAAATTTTTCTTCTGGGAAATGACAAAATTTTTTGAGTAGGTAGGATTTTTATGAGTAGGTCGATAAACAGCAAACAAACAATTTTTTAAGGTTGGCCTGATTAAAAAAAAATTTGTTTCCCCTTACCCGACCTTACCTAATAATGTGGAGTAGGTAGGTAGGGAGAATTTTTTTTTTTCACTAACAAGAGATTAAAAATAATTTTTTTTTTTGTTTTTTGTTTTTAATCAAATTTGAGTAAAAAAAAGTTTTCTCTGTGAAAAGTCAATAAAATTTTTTGAGTAGGGCCATTTTTTTGTAAGGTCGGTAGGGTAAGGGGAAACAAACATTATTTTAATTTTGGCCTAAGACTTCTCCAACCAATTAGGTTGTTGGATCCTTGTCAAGGAGTGACTCTACTGTTTGTCCGAAAACTTTGAAGTCAATAATAATGCCATACAGTATTGCGAGTTTAGCACTGGTTGAATTTAGATATTGCATTGTAAAAGTGAATAGCACTATAATAGTGGATAATCATTGTTTATAAACAAGTTTTATACCAAGTTCCAACAACAGCCTTGCCCCAAAGAATAAAGTTAAGTAACAATTAGATGCTGAGAAACCTACTCAAGGTAGTATGGGGGGGTTAAAACTTGTTTGTTTGCATCATTCTTGCACATCTGACAAAATGGGAAAGTTGGCTAAATGATTTAAGATGTTTAATAGTTAATTTGTTCAAATATGTCACTTTTATTGGGTAACCATATGCATGCAGAACATTTAACCTCTCCAGCAAAATCCAGGTCTATTAAATAATCAGTTTTCAGCCGTTTACTCAAACATACATTTGCTGACTCTTAAATTTTTTGGATGCAAATGGAGGGCAAGTTTATTAGCTAATAATTCCCCACTGATGTAACTAAAATGAATTAAAATTCTGTAAATATTTTGATAGTTTCCCTATCATTTCAAACAAAATAGTTCTATCCAAAAGTTTTTGGACCCAGTTACCACCTGAATATTATATTAAATAAATAAATAGCCCCTCCCCCCCATGAAACCCTGGCCCAAACCCCACTGGAATAGGAAGGTTCGCCGTGACGTCACAGACTCAAAAAGGTAAATTTGGTTGGCAAGAAATCGTGATAATTGATTAGCATCATAAAAATGTCATTTTCAATTCATTCGTACGAAATTGTTAATTGAGATATTTTGATAATTCCTTTTGATTGAAATTCTGGAATGTTTACACTTTTACAAGGTATTAATTTTTTAAATATATTTATTTTCAAAATCTATAAAATTAGCGTTTTTGTAAAGTATACAAATTTTGGCAATTTTGAAATTTTTTAAAACCACATAAAACTTTTTCTACAGGAAATTTAAAAAAAGTAAATCAGCAGAAAAAATATGAAAATCTTGAAGTTTATTACGTATTTTAAAGATCCAAAATCGGATGGGTAATAAAAAAAATTACAACAGATCAAAATTTCTTTTACATTGTTAAATAGTGGTCCAACTACGACTTTGCCAACCAAAAAATCTAATTTGCATATGTAAATTGGATTTTGTGACATCATTAATGAGGTTCGCGAACCTTCCTATTAACATTGTCAATAAAAAGGGTTACATAAACACCTATGTTATGTAGAATATATGTAATAAAAAAACTATAGACCTTCAATGCCTAAAAATATCACAGTATTTCTTTTTATTTCAGCATCTTTATTAATTGCAACTTGGGCTATTAGTCCAAGGATACAGAATAAATGATATAAGAAATACAAAATTATCTAATAAATAATTCTTTTATGAAGATTTTGAACAGAGACATATAATAACATGTCTTTGTTTAAATAAGCTTTGTTGGTAAATGTGTATTGAAACTGTAACATAACCATAAATCAAACATAAAAACAATTTACTTCAAAGCGTAAACAAAATGCAGATGTCCTCGTTTTTAAAATGTAAACAAACGGTTAGCTTCCTTATAGCTTGTTAATTATTAAGAAAATAAATAAAAAAACAGAATAAAAAGAGTTATTATAACATTGGTGTTGCATTTAAATATGCAAATATATACTAATGGATGCCAAAACAAATTTACAGTGGTATTTTTATCACTATATACCTCCGTGATCAGCTGTTTTCTGTCAGTTGTAAAACGTCAATTTAAAACCGCGCAGCCTTCCCGTTTGCCAGTTTACTTGAAAGAGAATCAATATAATGCCATACGAGATATTTATACTACCAATTGACCAATCAGAATAGAGATGCAATCATCCATTACAAACCTCAATGTAATTTTATTACAATGTAATCACAATAACAGTTTATGTACGTTTCATTTATTATTTTCTATTCATTTTTTCTATTCATTTCAGTTGTAATTGTATTTGTTTGTTTTTTTATACATTCTTTAATTTTATATAGCTCTAATCTCCTAGGCACAGCATCAATGTGTGATGGAGGATTTCGTCGTTTATTATTCATTGTTGAGGTCATCAGAAAATCGCGGGAAATATGAAATGTACTTTTTCACACACACTGAAAATTGTCCGGTTTAAGAAAAACAAGACTAGTATTAAAGACCTGAATACAAATGGACGGAGAGCTTCGATAAGTAAAAGTAAGTCTACGTTAGACCAATAAAGGGGACAGTAAAATCTTGTTATTCATATGGAATTATAGGGAAAAAAATAGTGATTCCCATTCTGGCTTGCAGTTTTTGCTGAGAGTTTTTGACTGAAATTATTGTACAGAGTCTCATTAAAATCCATTCCTAGGAAATCAAGCACATCATCAGTGAATTTATTACTTATATGATATTATATCGGCTTTGTTAGCAAAATTAAACTACTAATCCAAGCCACTATAGTACCCCAATTTGTATTATTTTGCCTTGAACTAATTGACGGATCCAAAAAGGGGAAGGGGTTTTGGGGAATGGACAATCGTGTATTTTTTAATGAATATTCTAATATGCTTAATTAAATAACTAAAAAAATACCCCCCCCCCAAATTTCCTCAGTTTTGTTTCTGATTGGAGCCCCCCTTCAAATTGCCTGGATACGCGACTGGTACTTGTTAAAGCACTGAAAAGGCTTACAATTTTAAGTTTTAAGATTTATGTTTATTCAAAAACTATATTGTCACAACATTTTTTTGCTCCGAATGCACCTATATGGACAATGTCGGGTATGTAGAATAAGAGGCACCAGTTGAAGAGCAAATGTTCTTGTTCTCGTGAAGAGTGAGCGATGTTTCAACTCCCGGTTTCAACTATTCTGAGTAGAAACACTGTGAGTAGAAACAACAGGGAAGTAATAAACATAAGTTATATGCTCTTCGTATAAAAAAAATAGGGCTAATGGTAATCTCTCTGCTTTTTGTAAGCTCACCTGGCCTATGTTTTGGCTTCCTATTTCGACTTTTTTTTGGTAATGAGTACTTATTTTTTGACAACTTTTGGCTTTATATGGCTTTCCAAATTATTTGATTTTAATACTGCTGCTGGTGAGAGGTTACTCCTTGAAACACGTGTGTACACAGCATAACGAAATTTTACTGTTGTTTATGCAACATCGGTTTTTTAGTTAAACATATTTTTATTTAAATTCATGACACATATACAAGCATACATTATTATTCTAACTAGAAAACACGAGGGGACTTTATAAACATAAGTGGATGATATAAATCGGATAATGGTTTTTATGAAATAAAAACGATACGCTAGGCTATGGAATAGCCTTGGATAGAAAATTGCGTGTTTCAGATTGACAAGGGTGTGGTGGCTTATGATGTATTTGTATACTCAAATCAATACTTAAAGTAAGCCTCTCTCGGTTTCTTCTATTGGTCTGCACATGTGATAAAACAGTCACTGATTCGATTAAACCTCTCATTTTTTGCCAACAGCAACTCAAAGTAATTTCGTGCTTTTGTTTTTTTGTTTTTGCATTCTCCTAGGGTGTTGCTTTTTTTAATCTTTTATCCCTCAACAGAGACAAACTTTATTAACTAAAATGTAAACATGTATTGAAGCTGCAGTGCATTTGTGTAGATGCTTTCTAGCATTTAATACTTCAACTATGGCTTCAGTTTTCACAGACAATCCTTACAACCATTAGCACAGCATGCTATGACCACAACATGTTGACAGCAAATAAATATGCACCTAGTTAGTACATGCTTAATATAATGTGAATCATACAATAATAAACCTTTTACAGCACACACAAATAAACACCGGTAGCTTTTTATTCTTCCGCAAAAAACGCAATTCTGTCTCTTTCCACTTTTCATTCTCCATTGTCTAGTATCTCAACAAACTACAATCACGCTTTGTTTAATACAATTGAAAAGTCTTTTATAGTATTTATATATTATTGATTATTGCACAATACCTCATCTTTATTTATTAACTTCTGGTTTTAAATTTATACATTACTGTTCTTATTCTTTTTATCATACCTATATTTATAAATCTGTCTAAGCGATCACATCATCCTCTACAAACCACCTATAGTAAATGTTTATAATAACAAGGAAACAGAAAAATTAAACCCCGCCCCGTTTTATCAGGACGAAACTGGACGACATTTTGATTTTCGAGAATCTGAAATTCCTATTGGTCAATAGTCTTCTGCGCATGCGTTCTCCTCACTGCGCAAGCGTACTCCTCACATCCCCCCAAGAACTATCTATATAGCTAGGCTATGCCATAGCCTAGCTAAATATTCGAACGCCACAGATTTACAACCGTTATAAAGATCTTGCAGACACCCTTTTCAATTAATCTTTTGTATACGTTTTTGTTACTGTTGCTGATAATCCTTGATAACGATGTGCATCCCAATCCAGGACCAAATGAATTTGAATTATCTGTTTCTCATTTCAACGCAAGAAGTGTTCGAAATAAAATACACTACGTCGAGGATATAGCTTCAGAGTCGTCGATTATTTGCATTACTGAAAGTCATTTAGATATTAATGTATCAAATAATGACATAATTATTGATGGGTTTCCAAATATATACAGAAACGATAGAGATTGTTATGGAGGGGGGTTAGTTTACGTCTCCAGTAATGTTCATACAAAACGAAGAACTGATTTAGAATTTGTTCATGGTGAGCTTATCTGGTTGGAAATCCTCGGACCTGCTTTAAAATTATTGATGTGTGCCATTTATAGACCACCTGGCAGTGGAGCTGATTTTTGGGATAGATTTGAATATTCAATTGAACAAGCGCTTAACTATACAGATAATATAATATAGTAACTGGAGATATTAATATTGATCTTCTTAGCGATTCCAATAACCGTCTGAAAGAATTAATGCGAATTTCAAATTTAACAAACGTAATAAATGAGCTCACCAGAATGGGGGCATTATTAGACCCTGTTCTTATTTCTAATGCAAATCTAATAATAGATGCTGAAGTAATAAGTGTAAACAGGTCTATCAGCGATAATGAAGCTACCCTTGCTCATCTTAAATTACCGTATCAAATTGAAAAAAATATTACAAGAAACGTATGGCTGTATAAAAATGCTGATTATGAATCTCTTAATCACTTTTATGACTGGGATCAGTTTTTTTGAAAATTGCTCGAATGTAGATTCAATGGCAGCTTGTTTTACAAAAAAATATTTGGAAATGGTTCGTGAACACATTCCCTCTAGGACAGTTGTAGTTAGGAAAAATGATAAATCTTGGTTTAACTCAGAAATAAGGACAGAAATCAGAATCAGAGATAGACGTCATACGAAATTCAGAAAAAAATATATCAACACACACCATGCATAAATATAAAACACAACGTAACAAAGTTAATAATATGATTAAATACGCTCGTGAACAGTTCTATTTGAGTGCAAACGAAATGATAGATTCTTTAACTAGAACTGATTCCAAAGCGTATTGGTCTATGATAAAAAACTAATGAAAGGTACAAATTTCGATTATAAAATCCCACCCATTTATGATAGTAATTTGCAAGATTTTGTATATGAAGATAAAGATAAAGCTAATTTGCTCAATCAGTTCTTTTGCTCCGTGTCAATCATTAATGACACAAACATAAACGCCCCAAATGTAGAACCAAGAACAAATTCAATATTATCAAACATAGTAGTTTCAGAACAAGATGTTAAAGATATGTTAGTAAATCTAAAATTAGGCAAAGCTTGTGGAAATGATAACATAAGTCACCAAATGCTCAAAAACACTTCAGACACAGTGTGCAAACCACTTAGTATTTTATTTAATTTATCTCTCCAAAGGAGTTGTTTTCCATCTATTTGGAAATTAGCCAGGATAATGGCGTCTTATAAAAAAGAGGAGAAATCTGATCCTTCAAATTATAGACCAATCTCTTTATTAAGTTGTTTAGGAAAAGTTATGGAAAGAACTGTATGCAAGTAAATTTATAACTACATAATAGATAATCAACTACTCTATTCATATCAGGCTGGATTTCTAAAAGGACACTCGACAGTGCATCAACTCATTGAAATTTATCACAGAGTCTGTCAAAATTTAGATGAAAGATTATATACTGTTATAACGTTTTGCGATATATCCAAAGCTTTTGATAGGGTATGGCACCGGGGTCTCTTAGCAAAACTAAAGGCATATGGAATTACTGGAAATCTTCTAGATTGGATCAAGGATTATGTCAGCAACAGAAAACAACTAGTCTTTATTAACAACGAAATGTCCGAACCTGGGGATATTAAAGCTGGAGTACCACAGGGGTCAGTTTTTGGGCCTTTATTATTCCTTTTGTATATAAATGACATTGTAGACAACTTAAGTAATATAGCGCGTTTATTTGCTGATGACAAATCTCTTGCGTATTCCGGTCTTGATTTAAATACAATAGAAATGGAAGTTAATAGTGATTTGAGTAAAATAAATGAGTGGTCAAACAAATGGCTAGTTAACTTTAATCCGAAAAAGACGAAAGCCCTTATCATAGCAAATACAAACCGCCCTTTAGATATGAATATTGAATTTAACGGTGAAAAAGTTGAAATTGTCGAAAATCACAAACATTTAGGTCTCACTTTTTCGTCTGATGGTAATTGGTCGACACACATAGAAAATATTTCAAATTATGCTCTAAAGCAGGTTACCGTTTTGAGAAAACTTAAATTTCTGTTATCAAAAAAAAAGTCTTATAAATATCTATGTAAGTTTTATTCGTCCTCTTTTAGAATATGCTGCTGAGGTATGGGATGGTTGTTTTTATTATGAAAGCCACAAACTTGAAAAAATACAGCTTGAAGCAGCAAGAATAGTTACGGGACTCACAAAATATGCTAGTAAAGAATCGTTGTATTTTGAAACAGGATGGGAACCACTATCTGAGAGACGCAAACAAAGTAAAATTACGACTTTTTATAAAATGCATGATAATTTGTGTCCACAGTATCTATACGCATGTTTGCCCCCAAAAGTATCTGACAACAATCCATATAATCTCCGAAATAATGATGAATATATTGTTCGAAGATGTAGGGTAAATGTTTAATAATTATACAACAGAATATACTATAGTATGATAATTAACCAATGAATATTAATCCATTACCCGGTTCAGAGCCAGTCAATTAATCAAACCAAAGAATTATCATAATACCAGATACATGTACATACATTTGCAATGGTGTATTATTAATTTCTTCTTATGTCAAGACAATCATTCAAATAAGTTGCAAATACTTTTAGTAATTTAGTATCTTCCTGAATAAAAAGCCAATTAAATTTTGTGGTCATGTTTAAATTTTTAAAATTAACTAAGGAAGATGATATCGTATTGAAAAAATATAACTCAGAAAGGTTACAATTATATTGGTTAATTATCATACTATTCTGTTGTATAATTATTAATGTTAAAATCATTGTATTTTTACCCTTTTCTCCTTCTTTTTCCAAGTTTCACATAAAATTCAAATTTAAAATTCACACTAGTCTTTTGTAAAATAATCATTTTTGTGACGTAGTTGAGATTAACGAAATTTTTCGAATTTTTATGGCAATGTGAGCTTTTGTTATCACTAAATGCATCCCGCGTCGTTCGGTAGATCTCTTCAAAGAACTTTGTCTTGAGAACCATTGAGTGCATTGAAACCATACCTGACAGGAATGAGGTGCCGATCCATTACCTAACATGGCTACCAGCGGCGCTTAGTTTACAATTTGATTTTTCCCTGTGAGAACGTCTTTTTGTGATCTAATAAATGGGTATATTCCAAACTTTGGAAAACTTAGTTTAACATTTGAACCTTACGGGAATTGCATAGTTTGATTTTCTTCTAGAAAATCAAACCAAACAAATGACTTGTGTTGATTGTTACTTTTACTTTAGTGCCAATCCTTCATCCAAAATTGGGGCTGGCAGGGATCATTTTTAGCTCACCTGAGTCAGTTTGAGCTATTTCCATCACTTCCGACGTCCGACCGTTAAACTTTTCACATGTTCATCTTCTCCTCTGAAACCACTGAAGCAAATTCAATCAAATTTACAGGAGTGATGTATGCTTCACGAAGATTGCTCATTTCGTTCTGATCCGAGAAAAAAAAACGTGACCGCCGTCGCAGAACTTCGGTTGAACATTGAACCCTATGGAAAAATCACATTTTCATCTTCTCTTCTGACACCACTGAATAAAATCAACCAAATTTTACAGGAATGATGTATGCTTGGTCCTTCACAAAGATTGCTCATTTCGTTCCGATTCAAACAAAAAAAAAAAAGAAAATACTGCCAGCCCGGAACTAAGGTTTAACATCGAACCATATCGGAAAAATCACCTTTGAAACAACTGAAGCAAATTGAACCAAACTTTGAATTAATCTGACAAGAACATTGCTCTCAGCATGGTTCAACATGGTTTAAAATATTTGAATCACATTTTGCTAATCAATCTTCCCCGTAACCACTGAAACTATTTCAACAAAACTGTAGTATAACGTCATTATCAAGGATATGGCTTGTATAGAGGAAGCTTCTTGTCAGGTTAGCGATTCAGGCTCAGTCCCCGAGCCTGTAATTAAACATTTGATCCTATAGAAAATAGAAAGAATATTCAAGGATGTTTCCATATGAAAAGAAACTGGACTTATTAGAGCCACACTTAATAATTTATTTTAAATGCTTCCCTTCAAAACAGATATATTTCAAGTCTGTACCTTTAGAATACATTCAAAGATCTTATCTTCTGAAAACATTTGGCAAGTTGGAATAAAACTCTATGACAAACGTTCTCTTTAAAAATGTCCTGCAATTGTGTTCTGCAGTTCCATACCTTATCCAAAATGGCAGTTTAAATGTTGCATAATATAACATAAAGATTCACTTATAGCAAGCAAGGATCCAGGCAATTTGAAAAGGGTTCCAATTAGAAGTGAAAGGAAATTTGGCCGAGCGGAGCGAGTCGCGAAAAGTTTAAGGGTATTTCTAAGTAAAACATCAGCATATTCATTAAAAAAGACATGTTAAAAAAAGGGGAGTTCAACCCCGGACTCCCCCTCCCCCTCTGAATCCGCCAGTGTATAACTTATAAAAATGAGACCTTTTTCAGATTAGAAGTATGTTTGACTATATGTATCAGCTATTGTCCAGGTAAAAGATACAGGCTGAAAAAGTTTTTTTTTTAATTCAGTACTCAAGACACACCATGTATTATTTATCAATAAAGTTTCTTATTTTTAACAGTCGAGGGGTGACACGGGGAGTCTGCCCTCCCAATGCCCAGATTTTTTCGACCCCATTTCCCAATTCCCACATTTTTTGGCCCCCTTTTCCCAAATCCCACATTTTCTTACCTATTCGCATTTCCCACATTTAAACATTTTGAACCACCAATAACATCAACAATTTATTTGCCCACATGATCCATAAATTATATTCTTCCGTCATAGGAATTCCGTGCACCACAATACATCAACTGGGAACGAAATTCTAAGCATCTTAAGGGTGCTACGTAGGACTATGCCAGAAAAATAGACTGAGCGTGAGTAAGAAGAAGACCTTGATTTTCTTTTTGATTGGATTAAAGTTGTGAGGTCTCTGATCCCAAAACGAATCAATCAGCTACAAGGGTCAACGAGAGCTAAATCAACATCAATTTTCAAAATTGCCGATGTTGCCACATTTTTGTCCTCCATTCATATCATCATCATAGGTGGATACTCAAAAATTCAAAAGATCTTCTGAACAACTTGAAAACCCGGTCACTTTCAAAGATCCACTCGTTGAAAACATTCGATTTTTCTACACTCTATACTACTCTTCTCCATTGAAAAGTCGTTTGATTGATCTTATCAAGAACTCATTTACTTACAAAAAACGACAGGGCTTTAAATATATAGCCTTAGCATCTACATCAACCTATTTTACTAACAAAGTACCAAAGGGTAACACACGATACTACAGTGAAGAACAGGAGGTCAGCATGCTGAAATTTCTCATTGACAACATATTTGTCCAGTCCGGAGACAAGATATTTCAACAGACAGTCGGCATTCCAATGGGTACGAATTGTGCTTCTCTCTTAGCCGACCTGTTTTTGTTCACTTACGAAACAGAATTTCTGCAAAATTTGGTCAAACGAAATAAAATTAAAGAAGCAAGATCATTTTATTACTCATACAGATATATTGCTGATGTCTTGTCGCTTAATAATAGAAAATTTGCCGACTATATTCGATTATTATATCCACCAGAACAAGAAATAAAGGAGACTACAGACACTGACCATTCTGTTTCGTTTTTGGATTTAATTCTGGCGTTTGACGAAAGTGGCAACCTCAGCACACGAATTTATGACAAAAGAGACGATTTCAGTTTTGATATTGTAAACTTTCCACACCTCAACAGTAATATTCCGTCTTCCCCAGCGTATGGAGTATATATTTCTCAATTAATCCGTAACGCTAGAGTATGTAGTCACTATCAAGATTTTTTGCAACGACACAGATGTTTAATTCATAATGCTGATTAATAGTTTTTCTCAATAAATTTATTGGACGATATCCAGATTTGATTGATAAATATTCAATTCCAATTTCCAATTTTATTGAAGACGGTTTTGTTTAAGTTTTAGCTTCTTCTATTGAGGTTTGTCTTTATGCCACTTAAGTGTAATTTGTGCACCGAACGACAAAAACATTTTACCTGTATCATGAGACAAGGCTTGTACCCGGTACATCGAACGAAAAAAACAAAACAAAAAACATTTCACTTGTGTGAAAAAGGCTATGTTTTGACAATATTATGGCTTTGACATTAAACATAATCTGGGCACAGGGAAGCTATAGATGGTCGGCATATAAGCGGGGGGTCGATGCATCTTTAAACCTGGTTTAAGCCATCAATTTATTTATAAAATGAGTAGTTCCAAAAGGCCGATTCTGCCACAATCATGCAGAATCCTGCATAAAAATCCCTACCTCGAGGACAAAATGTAAACGGACAGCATTCCTATTGATCATAAGGTAAATACAGGAATTATGTCTTTCGCACAGAATGGATTCGTCAAAATCTCCCAAGATGACTTTATCAGCGAAGACGCCTTCCAGGAGAAAGTGCAAGACCAGAATCAGGAAATGGAAAGATTTGCCTACTGGGGTGATTTATAAAAATCTTGGAGGTCGTAGAAGTGGATGGGAAATTCGGCAAAAGCAAAATCCCCACCCTGAAGGATCGAGAAGGAGAAACCACTAGGGTATGGGCCTGCCCTTCGCTTAACAAGGAGAGGGGTCCACTGGTAGAAGCTTACGTTCGGAGCACGGGATTCAAGCTCAACAAAAAATCTAACCAGCAGTATCTCTCGTACGATCTAGTGAGGAAGTAAAAAAAAAATACCAGAGGGCTAGGGGTAAGGACGCAAAATTTCCCAATCCAAAACGGATTGGGAATTTTTTTTTTATCTGGAGGGTTCGGGAATGAGCGGGGAGCGAGGCGTAGCCGAGCGAGGCGCGAATGGAAGAACCCTCCCTACGGCGCATGCGCATTCAATTCAAGAACAAGAGATCAAGGACAGGACCATATTTCCCGTAGCACATAGACAGGCGAGGGAGCCCAGGGGAATGGATGCCACTGCACCCACACCGGTCAGAGCAGACCCAATCGTGCCACTGGTCAGCAATAGACTGCCCACGGAACAAGTGCCCAGGGCAAAGGAGACGACCTTATCCAAGCGGTTATAGATCTTCAAAGCATGCTCATATCTCTGGATTTCTGAGATGAGCTCCTCCTCCAGGCATTCGATATGACTGGCATCCACTTCATCCATTTATCTAGGGCCCTAGAGAAGCATGCCTAGCAGGGGGATACTCTTGAAGGGACTATTGGGCCAAGGATCAATCCACTACCATCGTAGAGCCGACTTCCACTCTTCAAGTACAATCCATCGCCGTACGTATTGGGCAAAGTGCCCGGGCTCAGATACAGACCACGACCAGCATACTTTTCCACCCGTCTTGAGATATAATCCAGATCCCACAGCCTTTTGGATGGCTGCGTTTCCCAAACCGCTCAAAGCGCCTTCGTCCAAAGCGGGTAGCACGGTTTTGGCCAGCATGGGTAGCGCGGCAGAGGCAAGACCTGCCAGCATGGGGAGGAATCCACCTTCTTTCTGCACGTTATGTCTCACCTGCTTCGGACTCATCTCCAAGACCATTCCACCCTTTCCGCTCTGCAAGAGCTCGGCGATGCGTTGGATCTAGCGGCGGGTGAGGAGCATCTTATGCTCGCCGGATAGGTTGGCATGCGACAATCGGACTCTCACGGGGCAACCCTTCTTTGCCGCACGCTGGATTTTCTCTGCCTGACCTTTCGTCAAGTTCAGACCGTACTCTTGATAGTCCAACGCAGATGGAAGCGGATGGTGAGATGCTCCCCTCGCAGATCGATGGGGCGACCGTCTTGATCGGTCAGGTAGGTTTGCATGTGATTGATGGTCTTCAAGGTCACGGGTAAGTAGATCAGATTCTTAGGGGTCTGGATGATCCTCATGCCCGGATCGACCCCGGGAAAGAAACTATAGATGGTGGATTGCTGTGTGCCGTTGACGTAGCTGCCTTGGATGATATCACTATTCACGAGGATGCTATTGAAGCTGATGATATCGACGATATGCTCACCTTCCACGTATCCATTCGTGCGTCGGTCGTAGGTATACGTTCGACGATCGAATCCAAGCACCGTATTCAGGCTATTGGGCACATCGAAATTCACTTGGTAGCTTCTGGCGAGGGTGAGCGTCGCTCTCAGAGTCTCGCGATTGGCATCGAGAAGGATCTTAGCCTTATGCTTGTTGAGCCGCATTTGTCGCTGGATCTCATCATTGATATCGTCGATTCCATAGGAGCCGGTGCTCAGGGCGATGGAAAACCAGTTGACACCTTCGTCGGGGGAATAGCGGAAGGGATTATTTCCCGCATGAATATTGGGGATGGAGTAGTAGGTCTCCAGATTCACGAGGGCCATCTCGTAAGATTTCTCCTCGCGCAGTCGGAGGGGTGGGTTGAAGCGAGTCAAAATCTGACTATTGTCCCCAGAGACGATGAAGGAGAACCCATACTTAGGTTCTGTATTGGTGGCGATTTTTCGCAAAAGTGAATCGTCCATTTATCTAATCCCCCTCAGAAGACGACGCTCATCTTCTGACCATCGGATTCGAATTGGAGGATGCGATCGGAGATGACCAAAGCGTAGATTTGGGTATTGGCGGCGACGTTCTGATCGAATCTGACCTTGATATAGACGTCGATCGTTGAATTCTTGAGGCGCTCGCTCTGCTTGGAGACGTCGAATACGAAGAGGGGATAGAGATCCGTAAAGTCGGCGGGGTGATGCCTGGATTGCTCACCAGATGATCCATGTTGAAGAATTTCCCGCGAAAATCGGCGGCCTCCTTATAGAGCCGGAAGACCTTCTGATTCGTGAAAGAGGCACGATGGCCCACGGCAGGATATCTCTGAGAATTCAAAGTGACCCAGATATCATTCACGCGACAATGGTCGAAGATGGCGGGGTTGGCTTCTTGGTGGTTACTCTTTTCGGTCTGGAAGGCGACGATCACCCATCGGGGTCTTTTGGGGCTGCTTCGGGTGGAAAGGTGCCAGTTGAATTCACGAGTTTCGGAGACGCCGATCGAATCGCACTGCCTCATGCGGAAGCTGATATCTAGCTTCACTTTGCTCTCGATGGTCTTATAGAGCCGCAGCTTCTGCTCGTCGGAAGGCATCACGTGGGAATGAACCATGAGAGATTGCTGAGGACGATCTTGCCGGGGTCGTTGATATTGGCAGCATCCCGGAAGATGGCGTCATTATCCGAGGCGCGGAAGAGAGTGAGCTCATGTTTGAATCCGTAGACCAGCTTTTCGTAGTCCTGGGCAAAGCCGAAGATATGCTTCAAGGGGATGGTGAAGGAGAAAGTCCCCTTATTGGCGGGCTTGGCGATGACGTAGGCCTTCCGCGCGGCAAATCCTAGATTCTCGGCAGCGGCCTCTGCGGAAGTATCCTTCACCCATAGCTGATTGAGGCCTTGGGACTTGGAGAAATCGTCTGGATACGTGAGTAGGCCCATCATGGTGGTGGCGACCCCCGGATCGTTCAAATGCTCGATCGTCTGCCCGGAAAGCATGTAGCTGATGGATTTGAAGAGGAACATCATCGCATTATTGATGAGGGAGATGAGATTGGCATCGGCATAGGTCGACCCATCATTCTTCTGGAGCCTTCCTTCCAGCAAGAGGTAGCTCACGGAGGGATGAAGGAAGAGATCATGCGACTCGATGCTGAGGCGGATCTCGGTGCCAGACCTATTCAGCTGCGTCCCGGTGATGGGATGGTATTCGAAGAATTCGTACTCCTGGACGCTTTCGTCGAAAGTCAATCCTTCGGTGATTGTAAGCATATCGGCCATCATATATTTATTCATAGCGTCGGACGAAGTCGTGGATGGTTGCGATGCCACCACCCGAGATGAGATTATTGAGATGGGCCTGCTGCTGAGGGGTCCTCTTGGTCTTGGCGGCAGGTGGAGGCTTCTTGCGGGTCACTCGATGAACGACGTGGTCTACGGTTTCGTCGCTCCTTTCTCCAACCCCTTGATGGCTGCATTGGAAGCGGCGCTCACGGCTTGCTTCCCAACGTCTTCGCGGCAGAAGAGATAAATACTCGTCCGGCCAGACTGGCGATGGTATCGAATAATCCTCGCCCACCGACTACATATCTCCGGCGATATCTGTGATTCACTACTAAAGGCATTTATTTAGAGGAGCTTTCGATGCAGCGTCTCGTACTCCTTCCTGCTGATATGCTTGGCTTTCCTCATGGCGTCGAGGATGGCCACGATTTCGTTGCGCACCCGATTATTCCCAGCCTTATAGGCGGCGGCGCAAAGATCGAGGCGATCTAGCAACTGGTCGAAACATTTGGGAAGAAAGACGGTCCGGACCCCACTCTCATACTTATCTTGCTTATAGAGGTACGAGACGATCTCCTTCCACTTCTTGCTTTTGCTAGCCTTGGGGGAAACTGCAGAAGTGCCTTGATACATGGCATTCGATGCTCGTAGGATATCGCCATAGGTATTCAGGTCGTCCACTTCGAAATCTTCGGGATGCTTCATGACCATGAGCTCCGATAGGTCGGGGGTACCCCTATAGCGCTCGTCATCAACGATGATATCGTCACCGTCGAAAGTGACGCGGAGACTTCCGATCATGATGGCGCCGTCTTCCACTCGCAATCCAAAGGTATGATCTGCTTTGGGAGTCATACTGAGCTGAAGATAATGGGTGGCTCGCGGACCGAGATTGGTAGTTAGGGCTTGTCCGATGGGAAGTGGGTCGTCGTCGTCGTAATCGGCGGCAGGAGGAAGGGCAGGCACGGGGGCGGGTAGGGTGGTTTCATCGATCTTTTTGGTGATCTGGGAAGCGGTCTCCTTTTGCGTCTCGACGACGGGCTTGAATATCTTGGAGAGATCGCGGCTGAGTCCTATCTTATCTAGACGACGCTGCATATCGCAGGCCTGGATACTGCGCTTCGTCTCTTGCAAATCCCTGGCAAGCGCCTCGCGCTGCTTAGGATCGGTGATCTTGATGAACGTCATTATATTTATAGCATCGCGAACGCCCCTAGGCGTTGGATCGAACGCTATGGGGCGATGGATCGAACGCTATGGGGCGTTGGAACGAACGCTATGAGGCGATGGATCGAACGCTATGAGGCGATGGATCGAACGCTATGGGGCGTTTAGAGGCGATGGATCGAACGCTATGGGGCGTTGGAACGAACGCTATGGGCGTTGGAAGGCGATGGAACGAACACCTTAGGCGATGGGAGGCGATGGATCGTCTTTGCATTTGGAGGAGCAGAAGACTTCCATCCTTTCCAAGATTTTATGATCGTACTCCCTTGCCATTCGGACTTTTACGCCAGACCAGAGGGTGGTGAATTAAAGCATTGGAATAATCTCTTGGTGGATACGTTCCAAAGCCTTACCGCGAGCGATCGGAGCTCCACACCGGCAGCATGCCATAAGAAATAGCCTCGAATGCCTCTTGCATTTATCGCTTGGCGATATGGAAGGGTACGTGCATTGATGGCCTCGAACCGTCTTGATGCAGCACTGGGGTCCGGGCGGTGGCTTAGCTTTGCGGCGGGAGTGGGAATTATAGGTCCTTCCTTCGAAATCTTGATCGCCGAAGCGATGAGTGTACTTTTCAGCTCCGCATCTGCCACAACCATATCCTGGGATCCCGCGGTTCAGGATCCTACCATCAATAAGCACTCTCTCCCACTGATGCTCACATTCAGGGGATGGGAGGGCATTCTCCTCATTCTCTTCAACTAAGTCTCGTTGATTCTCCAGAAAAAATTCCGTCAAATGATCCATTCTTTATCTTAGACTCGATAGAATTCATCTAGATTGCATCGATATTTCCCAACCGTCTTGGGGCTCGTGAGATCGATGGTCATAAATCCGTGAGGCTTGGCCCAACAGTGATCGCATAGGGCATCGAATTGGGCGGGGGTGAGATCGCTGCAATGATCTCGGCGGATATGACCGCGATTCTTGGGATCCTGCTCGAAGAGGCAGATGAAATTAGCATTCTCTCGGATCGATTGCCGCGGGAGCTTGAAGTAATTTTGGCAGAGATAGAAACAATCCACGTTATTATGCCGACCGTGCACGTAGTAATCTTCGCACTTGCTCTGCTTGCTCAGCATCAGATCGTCGAAGACCATGAGATTTTTGCGGGCGGGATCGAGATCTCGAGGATCGGGCACGTCGCTCGCCTCCTCGAAGAAGAAAGCTTCGATGCCGCTAGGCCTGGACGGTGGCTTCATCATCTGCATGACATCGACCAAAGAGTGGGGATAGCGATCCTTGATGGAGAGAAGGTCGCGGATATCGTCTTCCGAAAATCCTTTTCCCAGCGCCTGCCGCAGCAGCTGATAGATGAGCTGATGGAGCGATTTTCCGAAGACGTAGAGGCGATCGTAATCGAGCCATCCATCGCGCAGGAGGAGATTATTCAGCAGAGTCGTCTTGCCGCAATCCGATTTCCCGATGATCAGTCCTCGGATGGATCGCTGCGGGAGGAGAAAATGATTTTGACGACGACTCTTGGCGGGCTCATCGTAGGTAAGGTCTTCAACGTCCATTTATCTATATAAAATGGCAATGTTCTGCTTGAAATGTCGAAAGCCCACCGATACGCTAGGGGTCCGCGAGGTGGTGGCAAGCAATGGAAGGCTGCGGAAGGTCGGAACCTGCGCCGTCTGCGGCTCCCAGAAATCCCAATTTACGGGCGCCGGGCTCTGGAATAAGATGCTCAATCGCATGCCCGTAGAAATGCACTTACCGGGGCATTATTTCACCGGCCCCGGCACTAAGCTTCATGAGTGTCTGAATGCAGACGGCACCCCCAAACCTTGGTCGATGCCCATCAATCGCGTGGATAAGGCTTCCTATCATCACGATCTCTGCTATGCTCAGCATCAGGATACGGTCGCCCGCAATTCCATCTGCGATAAGACCATGCTCAAGGAGCTGGACAGCATTCATCAGCCCACGACCCTGCGAGCGCATGGATCGAAGTATCGTCAGACCCATCATCGGCACCAAGGCACGATTTGGGCTGGGCGTGAAGAAAAAAAAAGTCCGATGGTCGGATGAGCTAGCCGAAGAGCTGCACAAGCCAGTCCGGCGCAAATTTCAAAAGCGTCGCGTGACGGTAGGCGGCGTGGATGAAATCTGGGCTGCCGATCTCGTAGATATGAGCGCCTTCTCCCGCGATAATCGAGGCTTCAAATACCTTCTGAGCATCATCGGCGTCTTTTCCAAATATAGCTGGTTGGTGCCGCTCAAGGATAAGAAAGGCGCCACGGTGTGAGATGCCTTCCGGACTGTCTTCAAGTATCGCACGCCCGAGAAGCTATGGGCCGATAAGGGCACGGAATTTTACAATCGCGACGTGAAGGATCTGCTCCGGAAGCACGACGTCGATCTTTACTCCACAGAAAACGAAGAGAAATCGAGCGTCGTGGAGCGCTTGAATCGCACCATGAAGGAGAAGATGTTCAAATATTTTTCGGCCAATTCCACGCGCTCCTACCTTCCCGTCCTGGACGATCTCGTCCGCCAGTATAATACCTCCAAGCATCGATCCATCAAGATGACCGACCCCCACCGCCGCCAGCAAGAAAGAGCACATGGCCAAAGTCTTCTTGAATCTCTACGGAGACCTTCCACCCATGCAGCCTCAGCGATTCAAAGTCGGCGATCAGGTCCGAATCACAAAGAAGAAGGGCATCTTCGAGAAAGGATATACTCCGCGCTGGACGGAGATCTTTACCATCGCCCAGACCCTAGCGACGCAGCCGCCCACCTATCGTCTCAAAGACTACAAGGTTGAGGAAATCGAAGGATCCTTTTACGAGCCCGAGCTCCAGCGCACCGACCAGGATATCTTTCGCATCGAGAAAATCTTGAGCCGACGCATCCTGAATCAGGAGAAAGAAATCCGCGTCAAGTGGAGAGGATATCCCAAAACCTTCAATTCCTGGGTCAAGGAGTCCGACTGGCAATGATCCCAGATGGCTTTCCGGTCCCTTGAAAAAGAGAGACCAGAAAGTCTTGATTTACGCATGCTTCAGCTCGACGAAGAGTCTCAATGCGTCTAGATCCGCCTGCAGGCGCTCGTAGACGGCATTTGGTGATGGGCTCATTATCCGTCTGTGTGAGTGGGATTTAAGCACGCGATATTTCTGCATGTCTAGAAACGTCGTCATCAAGCCGCCATTCGTCGAGACGCACTCCGACTTACCGACTTTGAAGTCTTCTACGGTCTTCAGCTTTTTGGTAAGATCTTTGACGGATGCGTCGTACTCCCTTTGCATCCGCTTGATGGTCATCTGCATCTGCTTCATTTCCGAATCTAGCTCGTCCGCGTCTTTCCTACTTTCTTTCAGCTGCTGAGTGACCCATTTCTTCGTCACGGCGTCCGAGCTATCCCGCGGCAATCCAAGACTGGTGATGCGATGATCGCTCATATTGAGATCCTGAAGCATCCGCCAGACGGGCATGCGCTTCCTGGAGTGAGATCCAAACTTATCCATTTATCTATAGTCCGAAGATCACGTCCTCGAGCGTCCGACCTTCCGAAAGAAGCTTCAATACGTGCAAGCAAAAGTGTCCGCAGACCACGTCGCCGCGCCGCTGGATTTCATCGGTATTATATCGAATCTCCGGCAGCAGATAGTCGATCATCTCGTCAGGCGGAAGCAGGCCGTAAGGATCGAAGTAGACTTTTTGTCCTTCGCGCTTATGCCAGCACGTCCAGTGCGTGCCGGGGCCATCGCGATCGTCGTGATTCAGGATGCCGCATTCGATGGGCTGGGGGCTGGGGGCTGGGAGGCAGGGCATCGCGCATGAATATTCCTCTGAATCGAGGGATTCTCAGGGTCTTAGCAGCTTCCTCCAGCTCTAGATTCGAGAGGGGCTGGTGGGGGAGGAGGATGTCGTGCACTCGTATGCTGCTCATTTATCTAAGTGCGAGGCGTCGTGAGTGATTCGATAATGTCCGTGGGCAAGGGTGCTGATACCGTCCGGGAGGATGTGGCGCTTATCGTCTTTGGCGGAGAGAGCGATCTTGTTGATCTGCTCGGCGTAGATCTGATGGAGATGGCTGCGGAGGATATTCATTGGACGATGGATTTCTTGCTGGGTGGTGAGGCATCGCTTGTAGTCCTCAAAGGCGATGCTGCGTTTGACGCTCTTGGTGACTCCCTTCGCCTTCTTCGTGGTCTGACCGTCATCCATCTTGAAGGCGTATAGCTTCGCCCGGAGCCCCACGAAATCGGTCATGGCCTTGCCGCCGCATTCGTCTTTGAACATCCCGAGGACTTTCTTATTTTTGCCGGTGGGAATGGCGGAAGGATGCTCGATGGGATAATTTGACGTATCGAATTTTGCCTCGACGTGCGGAGCGATATCCTTGTAGAAATCGTCGGTCTGGATCTCGTAGGCCAAGCTGTCCGTGTCGGTGAACAGCAGCCGAGCCTTATCGTCGTACATCTTTCTCGCGAATCCATAGTGGAAATCGTACATGAGAAGCTTCGAAATATCTAAGATGCAGGCTCCCAGGTAGATCGGCTTATCGAATTTCAGCTTAGTCATGTGGACGGCCGCCAGATTTTCGGTGAAGACCACTCGACGATCGAAATTGGGCTCGGCCACGAGCTTCAGGGCCTGCTTCTCGGTGGTGACCAGTCTGACGTCCACACGCTTCCGGATATTTTCCATGGTCTTGCCAAAGACTGAATTGACCATGAGCTTGAAGAAATCCTTCTCGGAGTCGGTCTTAGCCTTGGCGCGAAGAGCGGTATTCAGATCCACGTAGTGCTTGAGCCATGGGGATTGTCTGAACCTGATGATCCGACGACATTTCGTAAGCTTCATACCCATCTTCAAATACATCTTGAGATTTCGATAGTGGAGGGTATATTTTTCACGCTTGCCAAGATGAGGCACCAGCTCCCGGACTTTGTCGATCTCCACATTCTCAGGCGCGAGAGGATAGGCGTTGTGGGCGTCGTGAAGATCCTGCGGATATTCGAGATCACATTCTATCATGGCGCCATATTCGTGATGGAGATAGGTGAGATATTTTGTGGGCTGGGAAGCATCGTACGTGCTCATGTAGGGATTATTGGCCCGAGCGTGGCGATGAGAGATCATGGCCACTCCTCCCCTGGTCGCTTGCTCAAACATCATCAGCCTATCTGGATCGGAAAGAAGCTCCAATCCTTGCCCAGTGGTTTTGAGGGCGGCGTCGTAAGACAATCCGGGCGATGTGAAGTAATTAGCAGGATCAAGCCCATAATGAGTCTGACAGATATCCCTGAAATTCTCGTAGATATCCGCCAGCAGCAAGACGTCGGTTTCTAGGTAGAGATTGTGATAATCTCGTAGGGCCTCCCAGACTCTCTGGGCGTGCGCGTAGTCTTCATCGCTGATATGGTCATCGTAGAGCGTGCTGTAGAAGGCTTCTTTTGGCGGGAGATGAGTCTCTTCCAGCTTGGCCGGCCCATCCATATAATCGTAGGGAAATACCCCCTTCCGGATCATCAGCTCGTGGCGATCGCCGAATCTCGCCTTCACGGTCTTGAATTGGTCGGGTGTGAGATTCTTGGCTAGATTATCCAGCGAGTTGAGCGTGAAGCGCAGCGAATCGACGAATCTCATCTCCAGATCATCCACCTGCTTGGAGAAGCTGATATATTTCTCATCAGTATTGGGGATGCAGGCGATCTTACCCTCAGTGAATCCAAGCTCCTTGACGAAGATGTGGGAATCATACCCGCTCAAGTTGTGGAAGAGGATGGGGACGTGCTTCGGGATTGCACTGGTTGTGTGCTGCGCCGCGATATTTCCCAGTAAGATGATCGTGGTCCCGAACCTTATCTCTTCCCAATTCATCCCCGTAAATGTGGCAGTGCGTGCTTTCTTCGAAGCTCTCCTCGTCGGTCATCACCATGGGCTTATTCTCCTTGTATAACTTACCGATTGCTCGCACTTCTTCTTCGATGCACTCCACGAATTTCTTGGCCACATCCTCCCCGCAGTAGACGATAGGATCCTTATAGTCCCCGTGAGCGTATTTCACGTAATAGGAGAATCCCGAGGGGCGCTGAAGCTGGTAGGCCTTCGTGTAGGAGTGCGATGGATCCGGCTGGCAGGTATCGAGCTTCTCCGTGAAGCACTCGAAATCCGCGTAAATCGCGAAGGGGACTCTCGTCATCTTTTTGTGGTTGTGGAAGGCTATGGTGGTCCCTTCTTCCGGCATCTCGATCCTTACGGCCTCTTTCTGACTGCAATATTCCATGTGCTCGTCGAAAATATCCTGCCTGGAAAAATGGCTGAGGCATCTGCGGCAGAAGAAAAGCTCATGACCGTGCTACGTCACCTGAGAGCTCAGAAGTCGAGAGAGGCTCTTGATCCAGCAGTACTTAATGCTGCTTGTCTTCGTGGGTCAGGAAGAGGAGATCTACGTGAGTGGGGCCCGTATTCTTGGATATCCTGAGGGGATAGATCTGAAGATCCTCTTCCCAATCTTCGCCCTTCTTAACGCCGTCGAAGCCGAAGGCGTTAACGTTGATGGTGGGATTCTGCCTCTCGAACTTGTCGATCGCCGCGAGCGAGACTGGAAATTCGATGCCGTCGAAATTGAGCTCTTTTTTCCCATGGTTTGTACTGCGTCACTCGGTTGCTTACGATCCACCTCAGTATTGTGAAGCGCTGATAGGACTTCCCACTGGAAGCAGCGATCATCCTCATTCCTCACATTGACCGTGATGATAGCTTTCTTCTGATTCAATCCCTTCTTTTGGGCGAGAGCTGAGATGGTGGTGAAGATTGTGCTCCGACTTACTTTGAGAAATGTGGCTATGTCGTGCGGCTTCAAAGGTTTGATGATGACCGTGCCAAATACGCCATTCAGAACTTCCCGCCTATCGGTGACCTTGATTTCCTCTTCGGCTGGGCATTTTGGATGTTCTCTTCCACCAGATGGAGAAGATCGTCTCTCTTGAGCTGGGAGTATTTGGTGAGGCCGCGATTCTTTGCCAGCGCTTTGAGCTGCTTTTTGGTGAAGACTTCCTGGCGGACAAATTTACGGGTGGTTTTCTCCTCGATGAGCTTCACCAAGGCCTCCTTGTTTTTCCTGCTAAATCCCCTCAGACCCTCATCCTTAGCTATTTGACGGAGAGTCTTCATGCTTTCTTTCACCACCATTTTTCCCTCGACTGGGATGATCTCCTCCTCCTCCTGCTGATCCGATTGACTCCTATGCCTCCAGCAGAGACCATCCTTCCCGGGCTTGCTCTTGCAGAACTACTGCCCCTTCTTCCTCTTGAGTGGGTAGCCGCATGTGCGTCTCACCAATTCTTCTTCTACCTGATTTTCAAATCGTGGCTTCATTGGTTGCGCCCCACAATTTTGACACATCTCGGTATGCTCATCCATCCACGTCAGATTTGGATTATCACAGCACTGCTGCCTTGGGGCTGGGGTCGGGGCTTCTTCCGAATCTTCTTCATTCTCCAGAAAGAAATCCTGAAAGCGATCCATCTTCCCACTATTGGATTCCATTCTTTCATTTATTTCAATCTGTGACACCCTTCCCTTTAAGATGTCCTGTGGAGACTGGCTTATGCTCTGTGCGAAAGACATAATTCTTGTATTTACCTTATGATCAATAAGAATGCTGTCCGTTTACATTTTGCCCTCGAGGTAGGGATTTTTATGCAGGATTCTGCATGATTGTGGCAGAATCGGCCTTTTGGAACTACTAAAATGCCGGGAATATGACGGTTTAACAAAAATGTGCTGTGTGGAGTTGTGTTTTCTTGATTCTGTCGTATGTTATACGGATTTTCCTTACTGGTCTCTCCCTGTAATTGATTCGGACTTTTGTTGTCCCTTTTATTCATGACGAATATCCCGTTGTTCCTGCAGATAAGGCATTTATATCTGTAAAAATAATTACAGCGAAAGAACTTGGAATTGGATATTCTTAGGGTAATCCAACCTACACAGCTACTACGATATCTAAGAGATATTACAGTCATAATAGAAAAAAGAAGGGAAACGGGGAATGTGTCAAAGAGACAACGGCCCAAAGGGGAGTAATAACAACTCAAAGCTACCATAAGATCTTCAATGAACGGTGAGAAAACCCCATATACCCAACGGCAGGTCGGAGTCGGCCCCTAAATAAAGAGTAATAAGTTCAGCGAAATAAACATCATCCTAGACTCCTATAGACATAAAGTAAACTTAACTAGAAAAAGACATGACACACAAAGGCTTAATAAATTTCCTGACTTAGGACAGGCGCAAACCTGCTGCGGCGGGGTTAAACTAGTTTTATTGGGCCCAAACCTTCCCCCTATAGCCAATGTGATAACGTAACGACAGTAACATTCAGTTGGCAACAGGACTGAGTCAATTGTGAAAAATGAAACTGAAAGAACTAAATATACGGACACATAAACATGAAATCACAAGAGACTACTAGCAGTTAACTGACATGCCAGCTCCAGGCATGTCAGTATCCGGTATATGATTTCATTCATATACCGGAATGTTACTGTGTTTATCAGGCGACTTTCTATGTTTTGTTTATAGTTCTTTCTGTGAGAATAATTTCATTTCCTTAAGTTAAATCTCTCTATCTGCCAATTGATGTATAAACTAGAAGATTTTACAACCCATATTATAAGAACCCAAAGGAACAAGCAAGAAGTGTATGAAAGACCTTTAAAAAAAAGCGACCATTTATGTTTTTTAATCATTGTTCATTTTTTAAGGTAGTTAAATTTCCCATTTCCCACATTTTTTGTGATTTCCCACTTCCCTAATTATTTTCATCATTTTCCCCATTTCCTTAATTTTTTACACCTTTTTCCCATTTCACAAAACCATGTCACCCCCTCAACAGTTGTTTCGTCCCCGAATAAACAATAATAAAAACTCTTGAATCTTACGAAACAGAACTCGATACACCGACAAATGTTGTGCCTGATGCTCCATTTTCTATGTTCCGTTATTTACATGGGTGCATGCTAGTTTGGTCCAAATGCAAATTTCAAAGTTTAATTTCTCTCCATAGCACCAGGAAAATCGCCCCATAAAACAGGACAACGCCCCATAAAACAGGACAGCGCCCCATAAAACAGGACAACGCCCCATAAAAAGATGACTTCTCTCAATTAAACCAGGACATAAACAAATGGAGAAATTGAAACTACTACAATTTTCTGCTTTAAATATATACATTGTGTTAATAAAAAAAAAGACAAAGAATCTATTTTTGTTTTAAGTTACAACAAATCAAGTGAACATTTTTTTTTAATAACGCTCGTAGTTCAACAGGACAACGCTTTTGCGAGACAAAAATGCAATAATCCAATGATATATTAACATCTATTCGCCTTCTCGAATAGATTGATTTATCGAGAAACAAGGTATATATGTTAGAGTAGTTGTTGCTCTTTTCGCATGCATATGCTAAATGAACTATTTAATCAGCTTGAGAGTTAAGCGAGTTATCTCCCATCTTCGATATATAAAGATCCCGTCTGAGAATTTCCGGCCTTTCCTCCATGGCATCAGACAGGTACGCATCCATACATATCTGTTACAAACAGTCGCAAACTCAATAAAACCCAACCGTTGATCCCACCCTATATTTTGCTTTGTTAACAAAATTTCTGCTGCTGCTTGATTTGTATTTTCAGGAATGTGGAAGTGTGGAAGGTCTTGTTTTGTCACTTCAACCAAATGATGTTTTCTGAGTGTAGACGAATATGCGAAAACAGGAAGAGCTATATGAGCAGTACTTGGAAGGAAGAACACAATGCATGCAAAGTATGTGGAAGTGAAGATGGGTTTCTAAGACTAATTCAACCAAAACACTGAACCCTCGGCGCGGCTAAACGAGTCAACGACGTGTTGGCAAAAACTCCTTTGAGAAGTATTTCAATGCAATAACGCGGCACAGTATGTCTTTTTGAAATTATTCGTCTTGACTACTGATCCCAGGGTCAAGTACAACGAAGATTAACTGATGTGTGCCATACAAATTGAATATTGCCTATGTGCCTGATGAATATTGCTTATGTGCCAATGAATTGAATATTGCTTATGTGCCAATGAATTGAAAATTGCTTATGTGCCAATGAAATGAATATTGCTTATGTGCCAATCAATTGAATATTCCTTACGTGCCATGGAAATGAATATTGCTTATGTGCCAATGAAATGAATATTGCTTATGTGCCAATCAATTGAATATTCCTTACGTGCCAAGGAAATGAATATTGCTCATGTGCCAATGAATTGAATATTGCTTATATGCCAATGAAATGAATATTGCTTATGTGTCAATGAAGTGAATAGATAATTGATTACGTGCCAATGAATTGAATATTGCTTTTGAGCCTAATTAATTGAATATTGCTGATGTGCCTAATGAATTTAATATTGTTCTCTGAATAGAACGCTTCTTTTGTGCCGAATGTTCAAAGCGAACATTGTTTGTGCAAATAATGAACTGTTTGATGTGTGCAAATTAATTTAAAGGAGTTATACAGCCGCGACCAAAAACATTGCCAATGTTAATAAATAGATAATAAATTAATTAAATTTTATGAATTTTTTTTATTGGTATATAAAACTTAAAGAGAGGATTAAGTCATCACTTAGTGTTTCGTCGTTAAATTAATCGATTGGTTCTAAACATCACCACTGGGTTGAAATTGAACATCATGTATCTATTCTATGTATTGGTTTTGTAGCTGTTGTGCTATTGTTTTCCCCGATAACATAAGCAGAAGTTAGGCTTATCCTAAGTTTTCTTCTTCGAGTGCTATATTCTTCAATCTAAGAAATGCCGTCTGTTTTTTTATGCTTTACTAAATATTATCTCCATAAAACCATGTCACGCTCCAAAAAACAGGACGTTTTCTCTCCAAAAAAACACCTCATCGAATGTACCAGCAATTTTAAAGAAAATCCGAAACATGTCTTGGAGTTATTGCCCTTTTCTGTAAAATGTTCAAAGTTTGATAGCTCAGTTATTTTTTATAAATAAAAACTTTGATAGATAGAGGTCAACTTTAATTGCAAAATTTTCAACATATCAAGATCTACCCAGCTTCAAATTCATAGAAATTCTGAATATCCGTTGTCCTTTATTGGTCAAATTTTTGTAAGGTTATACATTTTGCCATATATTTCAACAATAATTTGAGATAGAGGTTAAGTTTTAATGCAAAAATGTTCATAATATCAAGGACTACAATTTATCTTCATGATGGAAGTCGCTGACCTCCTCAAAGATGGCTGTCAGTGGGGAATTTAATTTAACATTTGACCCGAGGCTATCGAAAAACACATTCAATGATCTTCTCCTCTGATCTCATCTGACACAGCCTGCCTGGTCAATTGGAATCATACTTGGTCAGAACTGTCCTTAGTTGGTCATCTTTGAAAAATGTGTCCGGCAAGTCTGCGTCATATCCAAATGGCCACCAGCGGGGAACTGCATGATAGTTTAACATAGGACCATATAGCAGAATCAGGGGTACTTTACTAATTTGCATCACTCTTGCTTCATGTGCTTGTCAGCCATGTGTTATTGGCAATATGATATAAAATATAAACATATTGCCCTTGGATGAAGATGTTAGGGTAGATTAACACACGAGGTAAAAAAATTATCACCCGACACAAAGTGGAGGGTGATAATTTTTTCACCGAAAGTGTTAATCGCCCTAACATCTTCATCCAAGGGCAATATGTTTTTATTATACTGAATGCCGAGTTGCAATAGCGAAAAACAATAATCAGAACGTTCAAGAACATTAAAAAAATAGCATTACATGTCACATGGTTTGTTTTTATATTCTTTCTCTAGTTGGAATAATAATCGGTAAACTTCGGTCGGAGCGGGTGTTTATATTCAAGATCGGCAAACTTCGGGCTGAGCGGGTGTTAATTTTCAAGATCGGCAAACATCGGGCTGAGCGGGTGTTAATTTTAGAAATTAACACCCGTTGCTAGGGATGGGCGGGGCTAACGAAAGATAAGTAAAAATTAACAAATGCCGCTTGTCCAATGAAATTAATGGATAATAAAAGAAACTTGCATAAAGTATAATAAAAATTTTGCAAAATTATCTAATAATGCACCTTAGAAAAATATTTGTTAACATCTAACAATAGGTAACAAGATTATGCACATTGTTTGCATCTAATCTATATGTATAAAGTATATTTCTCTTTAATAACGAAAATTTCCGACCAATTAGTTTGAAATTCGAAGGGTGAACATGCCATTATGACTATAAAAGTTATTGTAAAACTGCCGAGTAATAATGCTATCTTTGACAGTAAAATACATATCAAAGACAAACCTGTATTCCTGTCTCTCTCTCTCTCTCTCTCTCTCTCTCTCTCTCTCTCTCTCTCTCTCTTTGTTTGTTTGTTTGTTTCTTTAATAATTAACAAATCATTATCGATCATTGTATTAAATTCCTGTTAATTTTTCTGCCCCTTAGGGGGGGTCTTAATTGACAAAGTATTTGTTGTTGTTGTTGTTGTATAAACTTGATTTGTCCCGGCGCATAAAACAGCTTTCCCTTTTAAACTTACTGGTGACCCCCTTCATATCTTCTTGGAAAAAAATGATCCCCCAAGAGATTGGGAGCCCCCCCCCCCGTCGGTAATAAATGATAAGTCCCTTATTTCTTAATGATTTCGGTAGTACTCATCAAGGTGATTTATTTGATGAAACATCATTGTAGTAAGATGTGTAGTTGATGAGAAATGGACCTTAACGCAAAATTTAAAAAAGTCACTGAAGCGTAAAATATAGGTTAAAGCCACTTAATTGTCAATGATTTTGGTTGTACTCATCAAGAAAATTAATTTGAAGAAACATCATTATTGTATGATGTGTAGTTGTTGAGAAATGGACTTAAACGCAAAATTTAACAAAAGTCACTCAAGCGTAAAATGTAGGTCATGTATCCCTAATGGTTGGTGAATCTGGTATTACTAACCAAGGTGCATATACTGATGTAATGATATTAAAATATTACCAGAGGTTACCAAAATATGGACCTAAACGCAAAACTTAACATCGGGACGTTCGGACACGTGTACGTACGTACGTACGGACGGACGGACATGGATAAATTTATATACCCCTTCCACTTCGTGGCGGGGCATAAAAAGAATCTCATTGTACATTATATACTATCCTTTTAATAAATTTGCTTTTCTATGATTTGGTTTAGAAATGTAATTATAAGATTTTAATTCATTATTTTGAAGTTTAATAGGGATTATATGAAAGTGTTGACAGGCGCACATTTTCAACATGAAGCGCTTCGTTCCGCGCTTTAATAAAAAATGTGCTTCGGTCAACACTTTCATACCCCAATGAAACTTCAAAATAATGCATTCAATTCTTAAGGAAGAAATGGGATTCATCTTCAATCACTCTACAACTATTACATAATCTCTGTTGACGGGAATTATTTTTGTAACCACCAGTTTCTATTTGTAGACTATATGGTGTCGCTTAAACGATCTTTCTAAAAATGTGTCTTATTTTAATGCGCATATGCAGAAAATAAATTTACAGTAACTTCGGTATTTAGTTCTTTAAATGACGAAATATTTTTCAAATCCTATATCAAATTTATGTTTGCTATATAAGACTAATTTTGATTCATTAGGAAATGATATTTTTTTTCTTTAAGTTTGTTTACATATTGTTCAGTAAGTTTTTAAACTGTGTTCTTATGGAATATTTTATACTTTTATTTTTTTTTATATTGGAATAGCTATCAATATCTAGATCAAATTCATTAAACATATTATTGATACAAATACCAAGAGTACATGTAAATACCTTCTCCGTGTAGGTATTATTGTAATCTTATAGTGCTTCTGTAACAAGGGGGTTTACATTATTTGTATTTATTCGGGAGAGATAAATCATTGTTTGGGTTTTGATAATCAATGATAATGGGAATCGTCCTAACTCTGCATTTGACGCAACATCACTTGCTGTTCAGTTTTAAGTCCTGAAAAGGTTTTACAATATTTAGTATGATTTTTTTTCATACTGTGATCTGTAATCAAATGATAATTCATCAAAGTTTTAATATTTTTCTCTACCGTAAAAGGGATCTTTATAAGGGGAGTATGAATGGCCTCTTTTCAGCTATCGTTAACGTCAATAGGGTCAAAATTTTACCGTCAGCGGGGAACATAGTTTTAACGTTTGACCCTATGGAAAATACATTCAAAGATCTTCTCAGAAACTATTGGTCCAATCTAAACCAAACTTAGCTTCAATCTAAACCAAACTTAGCTTCAATAGTCCTTAATTAGATGGTCCCATCCATAAAAGATATCCGGCAGGTCCGTACCTCATCCAAGATGGCTGCCAGCGGGAAACATAGTTTTAACATTGGACCCTATGGAAAGGACGTTCAAATATCTTCTTCTCGGATTATAACCAAGCTTAGTCACAGTGGTCCTTAGATGGTCTAATACAAAAAAAATATCCGACAGGTCCGTACCTCATCCAAGATGACCACCAGCGGGAACATAGTTTTAACATTGGACACTTTGGAAAAGACATTCAAAAGTCTTCTTCTTAGAAACTTCAAGTCCAATTATAACCAAACTTAGGCACAATGGTCCTTAGATGGTCCCATCCAAAAAAGTATCCACCCGGTCCGTAGCTCATCCAAGATGGCCACCATTGGGCCCTATGGATTTTAAGGGGAATCCCTATCCAGATTTTTATTTGAATTGTGGTCTGATATGGGTTGTAGTTGATGGTGGAGATCTCAGCAGACCATAAAACTGAAATTGTAGAGAAAAAAGTATTCTGCTTGATAGATTATTTTTGATTTCAGCAATATGTATAAACTAGATTACAAGGTGAACCCCTGCCCAATTTTTTAAAGGGGATTCTGAATGTTTAAATTTCAGCAATATGTAATGCCTTGATTATAAGGGGAACCCCTGCCAAATTTTTTTAACATGGTTTTCTGTTCATGATGGGTTGTAATGGATGGTGGAGCTTTCGATTGGAGGGGAACCAAACAAGAAAACTGAAATTTTAGAAAAAACAAGATGTGTTTGTGAAACACTACATATGCCCCCAGATTCTACAGTAAAATATATGAAAATACACAATTTTACCAGTTTTTGACCCCTATGACCTTGACCTTTGACCCTATTTTTTGCATATTTATGTTCCTCTTGACAAGACCTATACACTTGCCAAGTATTAAATCTTACATAGTTCAAAAGTTGTTTATTACCATCAAAGCACCAAATTTAACCCCTTTATTCTAAAACAGGTGAAACCCCTTTGGGCCTCTTGTTTATTGAAATGGTTTTAATTGTTAAAAGTATCTGTTTAAACATGCTTTAAGGACCTTACAGAAAAATACTGCATCAAGATCTGACCAAAAAATTGAAAAATTCATTTTTTTTTTTTCCGTTTGTCCCCCTTTGGGCCTCTTGTTTCTCAAAAACGGTAAATGCTACCTCAAATCTGTTGACATACTCCAGTTGCGCAATTTTATTAGCTAAACATAAAACAAACCCCGTCTCAAAACGATAAATAATAAGGATTCTACAGTCAAATACTAGTATGTGAAAACAGCCAAATTCACCCCTTTTTAACCTCTGTGACCTTGACCTTTGACCTGACCTAATTTATTTTTGCATAGTTATGTTCCTCTTGACTAGACCTATACACATGCCAAGTATCAAAAGTCTACCTTATATAGTTCAAAAGTTATAGCCAAGGTTAAAGTTTCGGACGCACAGACAAACAGACAGACAGACAGGACAAAAACAATATGCCCCGATCCTCTATCTGGTTGCATAAAAAATATTCTGCTAAATTTTATCTTTTGTTTTAAAAAATATGTAAACACTAGTTAATAAGGAGAACCCCTGCCCAAATATTTTTTTGAAATTTTCTTGTAATGGTTTGATTTCGGCGATAATTATTACCTAGATTATGAGGGAAACCCCTGCCCAAATTATTTTTGAAAGGTGTTCTGAAATGGGTCGAAATGGATGACACATTCAAACACATTTAAAGATCTTTTCTGAAAAAAACTTGTCCAGTTAGAACACAATTGTACTTTGATGGTACATTCCAATAAAGGTATCCTGGAGGACCACACCTCATCCAATAAGACTGTCAGCATTAAGATAGTTTATATTGGATTCCATTAAAAGAATTAGGTCTCTGAAACCACTGATCCAATTGGAACTAAACTTGATCACAAAAGTCCTCTGGTGGCCACCTTCAAATTTGTGTCCAATCCAAGGTGGCCTCCAGCAGGGCACACAGTTTAACACTGGGCCCTTTTGGAAATGCCTTTATCTATGTCAGCCATGGCCCAGGTGAGCGATGCAGGCTCTTGAGAGCCTCTTGTTTCTGATACTGTAAAAGGATTATCGGGTAATATTATTTTCGTTGTTTTTATTTTCAACAATATATTCTTCTATTCCATTCTATTAAGTGATTATGATTTTCGGCTATGTGACTCGATGAACGTGGTATATCCTGATTTTCCACTTCTGATATTCCGAGGCTACCGTGTAAAAGAAGATAAATGATAATCTTTATACTGCTTTTCTATGTGATGGATTTTTGTGCATCTTGAGTCGCCACTTTTGGCAGGGACTATACATCATATACAGTATATAGCCCCTGCTTTGGGTACTAATAGTCTATTGTATATCTTTAAAAGGGGTAGACCTGGGGATCGAAGCCTAAAGTTTTTCTCTCGTTTATTTTTTTTAAAATCATTTTCAGTATTAAAACTACACATGTTCATGTCCACTTTAAGAAATTTTCAACAATTTTACCGTACCGTTTTATGTCTAGTGATCCTCAATGATACCTTGTTTCCTCATATTATTTGGTCTGTTCAGTACTTGATTGATAAATTTCTTGATTGTGCTGTATAAAATTGGCTCTAATTAAATTTGTATTTGATTTTTATACCCGCCACACGTAACGGCGAGGTAATATGTAATACCCTCAGTCGTGTGTCCGTCCGTCCGTCTGTCTGTCTGTCCGTCCATCCCCCGAAGGTTTCCAGCTGATAACTTGTGAACGAAATAACACAAGGCCTTCAAACTTGAAACATGCAAGTTGTTTATCACAAAACTGAGGTCAAGTTCGATTTTGGGTTCAGAGGTCCAAGGGGTTCTGGAGTTATGCCATTGAAACTTTGAAATTTTGCGAATTTTAGGGTTTTGTACTCATAACTTGCGAATGAAATAACCTTGGTATGTAAACTGTTTACCACAAAACACAGGCCAAGTGTAATTTTGGTTTCTTGAAACTTTGAAACTTTTTATTTCACTAAAGGCCCCACATGAGGCATAATAGTACAACATTACACATGTAACATATGGAACAAACATATATACATATAAAAATTAGTATATGCAGATGGAAGTAGATAATGCAAATTACTAGTTATTAAATAGAGATGTAACAATTTTACAAAATTTTGCCAATCCAATAAGTACATATCAAGTTATCTTGACTATTCATTATCCCAGAAAAACTGACAATGTTTCTGTTATTATATATATGAACTGGTATAAATTTATATCTTTCAGAACAGAAAAAA